>MJUT01057118.1:832885-843295 GCA_002080005.1 Gigantidas platifrons
TTTATATTTATAAAATATTTTTCAGAAATATTTGGAAGGAGAATAATGGATGACTTAATAGACTGCAAGAAACAATCGCATGATACAAATAGCTTTACAGAACATCAAATTTCAGATCAGTGCAAAACAAGAGGAACTGAAAACTTCTTCAAATGTGGTGAAGGATATACTTTAAATACCAGGAGATCACATACTGGAGAGGAGTCACAGTCTTTTGATGTATTTGGTAAACAGTTAACAACCAGTGATCTATGTGGTAAAGGATTGAGTCATAATTCTAACTTACAGATACACATTAGAGCACACACTGGTGATAAATCTTATAAATGTGATGTATGTGCTAAAGGATTTAGTCATAATTCTAACTTACAGAGACACATTAGAACACATACAGGTGAAACACCTTATAAATGTGATGTATGTGGTAAAGGATTTAGTCAGAATGTTAACTTACAGAGACACATTATAACACATACAGGTGAAACACCTTATAAATGTGATGTATGTGGTAAAGGATTTAGTCAGAATGTTAACTTACAGACACACATTAGAACACATACAGGTGATAAACCTTATAAATGTGATGTATGTGGTAAAGGATTTAGTCAGAATTATAGCTTACAGAGACACATTAGAATGCATACAGGTGATACACCTTATAAATGTGATACATGTGGTAAAAGATTTAGCAGGTATGGTATTTTACAGATACACATAAGAATGCATACTGGGGATAAACCTTATAAATGTGATACATGTGGTAAAGGATTTAGTGATAAATCTAACTTACAGAAGCACATTTTAATACATACTGGTGATCATGATAAACTTTATAAATGTGATATATGTGGCAAAGGATTTTGTCAAAATGCTCACTTGCAGACACACATTAGAATACATACAGGTGATAAACCTTATAAATGTGATGTTTGTGGTAAAGGATTTAGTCATAATTGTAACTTACAGACACACATTAGAACACATACTGGTGATAAACCTTATAGGTGTGATATATGTGGTAAAGGATTTAGTGAAATTGGTAACTTGCAGGCACACATTAGAACACATACTGGTGATAAACCTTATAAATGTGATGTATGTGGGAAAGGATTTAGTCGGAATTATTGTTTACAGAGACACATTAGAATGCATACAGGTGATACGCCTTATAAATGTGATGTATGTGCTAAAGGATTTAGTCAGAATTTTAGCTTACAGATACACATTAGAACACATACTGGTGATACACCTTATAAATGTGATATATGTGGTAAAGGATTTAGTGATAAATCTAACTTACAGACACACATTAGAATACATACAGGTGATACACCTTATAAATGTGATGTATGTGATAAAGGATTTAGTCATTATTCTAAATTACAGATACACATTAGAAAACATACTGGTGATACACCTTATAAATGTGATGTATGTGGTAAAGGATTTAGTCAGAATGTTAACTTACAGACACACATCAGAACACATACTGGTGATACACCTTATAAATGTGATATGTGCAGTAAAGTTTTTAGTCGTAATATTAGTTTACAGAGACACATTAGAATACATACTGGCGATAAACCTTATAAATGAGATGTATGTGGTAAAGGATTTAGTCAGAATTGTAACTTACAGATACACATTAGAATACATACTGGTGATAAACCTTATAAATGAGATGTATGTGGTAAAGGATTTAGTCAGAATTGTAACTTACAGAGACACATTAGAATACATACTGGTGATAAACCTTATAAATGAGATGTATGTGGTAAAGGATTTAGTCAGAATTGTAACTTACAGAGACACATTAGAATACATACTGGTGATAAACCTTATAAATGAAATGTATGTGGTAAAGTTTTTAGTCAGAATTGTAACTTACAGAGACACATTAGAATACACACTGGCGATAAACCTTATAAATGAGATGTATGTGGTAAAGGATTTAGTCAGAATTGTAACTTACAGAGACACATTCAGTGTTGTCAGTAAAACTTTGAATAGGTGGCAACATTTTCAGAATAGGCGGCAGAAAAATCAGGCGGGTGTTTGGGGGCCGTCAAGGACCCCTGACGCTTAAATGATGTAAAATCCTGCATTCTGAGCATTTCATGGGGCTAAAATTACTTTATTTCTTGTCCTAGTTTTTACTGCATAATCTTCAATTATTGTTGCTAATGTCCATTGAGATTGATTGAGCAAATATTTAGTAGAAAAAATTAAAAGAAACTGTACTTAACTAACGTATGTATTATTTCATAACAACAAAAAATATTTTGTTGATTCAATTCCAGAAAATTAGCAATAAGTTTTATTAATAAATTTCACATCCAAATTCAGTCACTATCATCAGCAAGAGTCACTATATTTTTGGCATCAACTAAGCATTTCACAATTTTTAGTTATTGCAATGTATCTTCTTTAGTAACAGAAATTATGTACCAGAAAAGACCGGTACAATAATGTTTGATTTGAAACATAATGTTTTTATCTTGTTTTAGCTTGCATTTGGATTTATTTGTTTTTTACCCAAATTATTTATTCCTTGTACAGACTGAAAATTATATTTCTTTTGTTAACCCTTTCATGTATGTTGTGGTTAGTGTGTGTTTCAGTCTGATCGGACATTAATAGGTAGGGAGGTCGATCGTAGTCACTGTAACGTTATTATTTTCGGTCAGAGTGAAAAAAGGATTTCTCATCTTTTTCATTTCATTAGAAAACCACTTAAAAATTAATATTTCGTGGGAAAAAAATATCAGATAAAAGTTTAAAACTAGAACTTTATAAATTTGGTAGTTTAAGTAGTAAAAATATGATTTGGTACCACTATTGAGTGTCCGAATTGAAGTGGTTTAGAGAAAATCGGACGCCATGTTCAAGATGTTGATTTATGTCACACAACGAGAGACCCATTTTCAAAAATAAATCCGCGAGCTATCCCTGGACCAATAATTCATGTACGACTTAAAATTTGCAGAAACTCCTCAATTTTACGAATCCGGGTGATCGTTATTAAAAAAAAAAGTCGAAATCGTAACATAACATATACAAGTTTACAAGACGGTATTTTAATTTATAAGGACACAGTCCCGCTTTTTACAAAAAAGATCACCACGGCAGTATTGATCAGAAGCTTGAATGAAAGATGGTATCTGAAGATCATATGCACTCTCTTCTTATCCTTTTGGATCTTTACAGAGGTGTTCTCTTCGCGATCTGCGTACTAAATAAAGTTGTGCATGCCGCGGTTCATAGCGGATGTTTCATTCACTATATGTTAGGTGCGCGTGCACAATTTTATAAATAGCGACCAAATATATACTAAAGGGGATTTCCAAATTGGAGCTGAAATAATAGATTTAATCTATTAGATAGCGTTGATTAATCCGTCGTCAAAATCCATAATTAATTAATTATACGATGTAATAATTTATATAATATTGGAATATGGATTTTTCTTGTCACAATTTTTTTTACTCATTGAAAAATAGCCGGCAAGAAAAGGACAATAACTGGCGAAAATCGCCGACTGCCGGCTTTTAACGACATCACTGACATTAGAATACATACTGGCGATAAACCTTATAAATGAGATGTATGTGGTAAAGGATTTAGTCAGAATTGTAACTTACAGAGACACATTAGAACACATACTGGTGATACACCTTATAAATGTGATATATGTGGTAAAGTGTTTTGTCTGAATTCTCACTTACAGATACACATTAGAACACATACTAGTGATACACCTTATAAATGTGATATACAAATGTACATTGTATGTGGTAAAGTGTTTAATCTGAATTCTCATTTACATATACACATTAGAATACATACTGGTGATAAACCTTATAAATGTGATATATGTGGTAAAGTGTTTTGTCTGAATTCTCACTTACAGATACACATTTATTAGAACACATACTAGTGATACACCTTATAAATGTGATATACAAATGTACATTGTATGTGGTAAAGTGTTTAATCTGAATTCTCACTTACATATACACATTAGAATACATACTGGTGATAAACCTTATATATGTGGTAAAGGATTTAGTGAGAATGGTAACTTACAAAGACACATTAGAATACATACTGGTGATACACCTTATAAATGTGATATATGTGGTAAAGTGTTTAGCCTGAATTCTCACTTACAGATACGCATTAGAATACATACATTTTTGTGCTGGTGATAAACCTTATAAATGTGATGTATGTGGTAAAGTTTTTAGTCTGAATTCTCACTTACAGATACACATTAGAACACATACTGGTGATAAACCTTACAAATGTGATGTATGTGGTAAAAGATTTAGTCAGAATGGTAACTTACAGACACACATTAGAACACATATGGGTGATCAACCTTATAAATGTGATCTATTTGGTAAAGGATTTAGTGAGAATGGTAACTTACAGAGACACATTAGAATACATACATGTGATAAACCTTATAAATGTGATGTACATGTATGTGGTAAAGGATTTAGTGGGAATTCTAAAAAATGGGTCACCATAATATACATGTAGCTGAAATATTGTTGAAAGTGGTGTTAAAACACCAAAAATCAAAATCAAATCAATCTAAGTTACAGACACACATTATAATATACATACTGGTGATAAACCTTAATAATATGATATATATACATTGTATACATATGTAGTGATGGATTTTAAATAAAGCATGTGCCTTTGTTTTCTGATTTTAACATTATATATCCTATGCAATACATTTGAACATCTTGGCTACATTGAAGCTTAACACACAGGGTCGTTACGGTTTTCACAGTTTTCCGGTTGTTGACTGATTTTGTCTGTTTATATACTTATGAGTTTTGACTTTCCCTTTGGAAGAATGTTCAGAGTTCAGTAATTTTGTTATTACCTTAGCTTGTTTACACAACTGTATACCTCAAATATTATTTTGCTTTTCAAATTCTATGTAAATACAGTTGAGGGCTGTTCCATTTAAAAATACATAGTACAAAGGTATGGCACGTGGACAGTACTGGCTGACCAGCCATAATAGATTTTTATTTCACCTGAACCAAAGGTCCATTGGAACTATTACCATCACATGGCGTCCTTCGTCTTTCGTCTGTAAACTTTTCACATTTCAAGATTCTTCTCCGAAAACACTGGGCCAATTGGAACCAAACTTAATATGTGTCTCAGTGGCAAATCCGAAAAGATAGCACTTAAAAATTGAATCCGGCAGAGTTTAACTCTGACTAAATTGGAGATTATGACCTTTGCACACTGAATTTGGACAAAACCAAGGGTAGAGGTTTGATACTCTACACACATAAATCTTTACAGGTAGGTTAAGAAAGTAAAGCCATGGACAGCAACTATGATGAAATCATTTGTGAAAATAGTTTTAAATAGTACAGACTGTCTTCTTATTGGGCTACTATAGATCACCTACAGAACGGTTAGATGGTATTGATAATAATGGGAACCAAAATAAACTGATTACTAATGTACATTTTTGATAATAAACTGATTACCAACGTATGCAACAAGAAATCCTCACACATTTTATTGATGGGAGACATAAACTATCCAGATATAGACTGGGAATGTTATCTTACAAATTCAGACAGTGTATAAACAGCAGATTACAAGTTCTTACAATACATTCAGGACAACTTCTTGTATCAACATGTCACAAAACCAACACGATTTAGAGGAAATGTCAATCCAAATGTTTTACACCTTATATTCACCAATGAGGAAGACCTGGTCAGTAACATAGAGCACTTGAGTCCGCTAGGAAAGAGAGACCATTGTGTATTACACTTTCAATTCAATGCTGTATTAAGTTGAAATTAAACAAAAGGATAAGAATGTGTTATGATAAGAGGACCTACATGTATGAAGAATTTAATAGCGAGCATCGCAAGATGTGAGCTAAACAGCAACATATGTGTAAGGAGATGAATCAATATACTAACAATACCAACCAGAGGTGGTTTTTAGCTCACCTGGCCAAAGGCCATGTGAGCTTTTGTCATGGGTAAGCGTCCGTCTTCCGTCCGTCTGTCCGTTAAGTTTAACTTTTCACATTTAACTCTTCTTCTCTGAAACCACAACAGATTTCAACCAAACTTGCCTTGAATGTTCATTGGATGGTCTTCTACCAGATTTGTGTTTTTCGTATAGATCGGAAATTAAACATGGCTGCTAGGGCTCATAATGTGTTCTGATTGGTCGAAATTTTAAAAATCTTCTTGTTAGAAACCACTAAGCCAATTGAATTGTGACTTTACAGGAATGATCATTGGGTGATTCTGTACTAAACTTGTGAATCGTTTGCTGATCGGAAATTCAAGATGGCCACCATGACTCGACTTAGTTTAACATGGGACCCTATGGGAATTTCACATTTTCATCTTTTCTTTAGCTCACCGGACCCAAAGGGTCGGGTGAGCTATTGCCATCACTTTTCGTCCGTCGTCTGTCGTCCGTCCATCAACATTTCACATTTTAATCTTCTCCTCAGAAACTACTGGCCCAATTGCAACTAAACTTTGGTTGAATGATCCTTGGATGGCCCCCTTCCAAATTGGTGTACGATGATCCTGACTTCAAACCAAGATGGCCGCCAATCTAAAAAAAGAAAAAAGGGGGATGAAATTTCAATTGTCTATTGCTGCTTTAGTATAAGTCAAAATGAGCTCAAATTTTAACTATAGCTACATGGCAATGAGTAGTTTAACATATATTACAGGTTTTTCTGTGAAATTTTTCTTTCAGTCGATTTATACCGATTATGCAATTTAGGAATAATTTGATAAAAGATCACATTTAAATCTTCTTCTCTGAAACCACTGAACCTAATTAAGCCAAACATGGCAGGAATGGTCCCTGGGTGGGTCCCCTTCAAAATTGTGTCCGACAGTCCCGCCCTCCATTCAAGATGGCTGCTGTTACTAAAAATAGAAAGTTGTTCAATTGTCCATTGCTGCTTTAGTATAAGTCAAAATGAGCTCAAATTTTAACTGCAGCTACATGGCAAGGAGTAATTTAATATTTACTATGGGTTTTTCTGTGAAATTTTTCTTTCAGCTGATTTATATCAATTATGCAAATTAGGCATATTTTGTACTCTTCGTCCTTTATTTCAAAAAATATAAGAGATAGACGTTATAAATTCAACTGCATACATGTTCAGCATGTTAAGATCTACCTACCCTGCAATTTTGAAGTAAATCTGAGTACCCATCTTGGAGTTATTGCCCTTTTTTCATCAAATATTTAGAATTTTAATACTTTTCGTCTTACATGTATATTTCAAAAATTATAAGAGATAAAGGTTAAGTTTAAATTGCAAAAATATACAGCATGTCAAGATCTACATACCCTGCAATTTTGAAGTAAATCCCATTACCCATTTTGGAGTTATTGCTCTTTTTTCATCAAATTTTCAAAATTTTAATACTTTTTGCTCTTTATTTCAAAGACTATAAGAGATAGATGATAAGTTTAAACTGCAAAAATGTGCAGCATATCAAGGTCTACCTACCCTGCAATTGTGAAGAAAATATGGTTACCCGTCTTGGAGTTATTGCCCTTTGTTCATCAAATTTTCAAAATTTTAATACTTTTCGTCCTTTATTTCAAAAACTATGAGAGATAGATGTTAAGTTTAAGCTGCAAGAATATGCAGCATGTCAAGATCTACCTACCCTGCAATTTTGAAGTAAATCCTGTTACCCATTTTGGAGTTATTGCCCTTTTTTCATCAAATTTTCAAAATTTTAATACTTTTCGTTCTTTATTTCAAAACTATAAGAGATAGATGATAAGTTAAAACTGCAAAAAATGTTCAGCATGTCAAGATCTACCAACCCTGCAATTGTGAAGTAAATCTCATTACCCATTATTGAGTTATTGCCCTTTTTTTCATCAAATTTTCAAAATTTTTATGCTTTTCGTCCTTTATTTCATGAAAGCTGTCACTGACACTGTTTAGAGTAAACAATCATTGCCCTGCGTTTCTCAAGTTGGTGGCGATTTACAGTTGGTTGCCGAATAATTGTTTATGTATTGAACGGTGCAGTTCCCAGCAATGTGAAAAGAATGTCTTTATATTTAAAATTAGTAAGATAAATCTCGAGTACGTTGAGATTTTCCTGACGGAGATTCCGCAATGTTTACAAAGAGGTCACTGGGGTTTTCTCGCATTCCTAACCACGTCACGAAAGTACATCTTGTATCACATACGATAGGTTGTCTATTAGGAAAATAGATGTATTTCTATCTTAAGGTTAGATAAATGATCATTACAGAGTGAAGTACAGGAAACAGCCTATTAATTTGAATAAACTGATATTTTTGTACACATGAGACAGAAAAAAACATTCAAAGTCTTGTTTGTGTAATGCCAAAATATCGTCTGCTATGATCTAGCTTTACAAGACACAATGACGAAAGGAGCGAAAAAAAAATATAAAAGAAAACTGCTTTAAATCAGTGAAATGTTAAAATTATGCTATCTTAACAGCATATCTATGATTTTCTCTCTAATTCTAAATATACTTATCAAGTGCCCTTCCGTGCAAAAAACGTTGCATTTTTCTGCGATGCGCCTAGTTTGCAGCTATAAGCCTACAAATCGACAATATGGTTGGGTGCGATCGCACCTCCCCCCCCCCCTTTCCACGAAAAAAGGTTGAGATTCGGAAAACGGCAAACCAACATTTTTTTAAGGTTGGCCTTGTGTAATGATCTAATTCTATGCATTCCTCATTTGAAGACGTAAGACATGAATTACTTCCAGATTAAGAATAAATTCGCAATTAAAGTCAAGTGTCCAATATCATGAATATAAGATAAAATTTGAGCAAGAAGTAGCACTACATTTACACTCAATAGCATCTACGTGCTACCGGAACCAGTGGCGGATTCAAGGGGGACGGGGGGCGCACCCGGCACACCCCCTAAAATTGGAAAAGATTTGATTTTTTGCATGCAATTTTGATTTTTTACACAAAATACCCCAACAAATTTCGCGCCTCGCTTCGCTCGCCGAAACTTTATAAAAGCACCCCCTCTAACCTGAAATCCTGGATCCGACCCTGGGAACACTACACCTCAATGGAAGGCGGGGGGGAGGTAAAATCAGTCCGATTCAATCCACCATTTATTTTGAAATGCCTGTGCCAAGTCACCCGCACCCCATTTCCAGAAACCTACAGACGGCCCCGAATTTATATTTTATAGGCAGTACACGAGTAGTGCATGGACAAAAAGTATAAGAGCGATTACCAGCCTTTTCATTTTGTTTTACCAAAAAAGAACATATTTCGGACAAAACATGACTTCAAAGTTTGAAATATATTAGCAGGGGCTCCCAAATGCCCCTGCAATATGGTATGTGCCACCATAATTACTGATATTCCTAATAATACTGAAGTTAATAAAATTTTGAGTGTGGCCTACCAAACCTACCTAAACGTTAAATCTAGCTGCAGAACCGTAGCTCTTTATCATGGTCCTTTGTTTTGTCCACAAAAATAAAAAAAATATCCAAAGACTTACAGGAGCTACGGACCCTCAGCTACGTTAAATCTAACTGCAGAAACGTACCTCTTTAGGTCCTTTTTGTTTTTTTCGGGGTCCGCCCTATCAGACAATTTCACAAGGACCTAAAGAGCTATGGTTCCGCAGCTACATTAAATCCTGCTCTTAAATACAAAAATGTATATGTAGGATGGACAGGTTGAGGTTCGGACATGAAAGACCCAATGACTCGGACTGTTGTCTAATATGTGCATGTCTTTCTGTGAGAAATTTTGAAAACACAATCAATAAATCATACACACACCGTACAACCGCATTGTATCTAGCTTCATATACCCAGATTATAGTTAGTATATTCCTCTCCTAGCAGGAACAGGGAATAATTGCCGTAAACAAACTTTTCATCAAGGTCTTCAAAGTAGATACTGAGTTTGTGAGGTCCTGACGTAGATATAAGATAGATATTGTCATTACCTACAATAACAAAAGTAAAACGTATGTACAGTAGGCGTCTGGCTGGTTGTTAGGATTATAGTGCTTAACGCCACTTTCAACAATAGTTCAGTTATATCTAGACGGTCAGTTGTATTGACTGAGGAAACCGGAGTACCCGGTGAAAATCACCGACGTGTCGATACAATCACGACCACGACGGTCCTGTGCGTTAGGAGTAAGTGCGTGAGATTGATTGTTGTTTAACGTTACAATGCGTGACGTTGTTTAATATTAAGTGTGTGAGGTTGTTTAGCGTTATGGAGGTGACCTGTATTTAAGATATTTCCCAATCTAATCAAAATCACACCTCTCACCTGCTCCCATGTACATTGCTGACACGTGGCGGCGTGAGAGATCTAAAGAAGAAGA
>MJUT01057118.1:874405-892799 GCA_002080005.1 Gigantidas platifrons
TTAGGGCGAACGGACCCACCTTTAGGGCGAACGGACCCAGGGCGAACAGGTATCAGGGCGAACAGGTAATAGGGCGACACGGGAATTAGGGCGAACGGACCCGGATTCGTGAGAAACTAGATAGAATCAGTTATGAAGTTAAAGAGGCAACAAACTTGATAACCAAAAAACAAGAAAAAGTGACAGGTACTGTTGATATAGCTGAAAATGAAACTCTATATAAAAAAACACAAACAGAAAAGGACAAAACAGGAGTTCTACAATTACCACAAGCCGAAAATAACTTGACACAAAAGCAAGAAAATAATGCGAGTAGTGATAGCGCCAAGACAGATCACATTCACTCAGACAGCCCCATTGACCTATGGATAGTGGGCACCTCGATAATCAAAGACGTGAAAGGAAACAGAATGTACAATAATAAAAAAAGTACGATCACAACATTATATGACAAAACAATATATAGGGCAACGTTGTGTTATGCACTATCCATAGGTCAATGTGGCTGTCTGAGTGAATGTGATCTGTCTTGGCGCTATCACTACTCGCATTATTTTCTTGCTTTTGTGTCAAGTTATTTTCGGCTTGTGTCAATTGTAGAACTTCTGTTTTGTCCTTTTCTGTTTGTGTTTTGTTATATAGAGTTTCATTTTCAGCTATATCAACAGTACCTGTCACTTTTTCTTGTTTTTTGGTTATCAAGTTTGTTGCCTCTTTAACTTCATAACTGATTCTATCTAGTTTCTCACGAATCCGGGTCCTTCGCCCTAATTCCCGTTCGCCCTATTACCTGTTCGCCCTGATACCTGTTCGCCCTGGGTCCGTTCGCCCTAAAGGTGGGTCCGTTCGCCCTAAAAGTGGGTCCGTTCGCCCTAATAATTATAATTATGTAAGGTATTAAAAATAATAGAAAAATAAGTGATATTTGATTGCTTATAGACAATAAATTGAGAAATTTCAAATATGCGGCATGCTAAAGTGTACAGTCAATTTAGACCGAACTATTCTGTCTCTTGTGTGCATATATTCGCTTTTCCATGCTATAATTTCTTTATTTGGACGTTTATTATGAAATCCGGAAAAATTGATGCAAAAAATGTGATGTTTCAAGTCGGATCTAATGATCTCGAAACGAAAAAACCCGATGACATTATGGATGAATTGCACAAGTTAATTCAGACAACAAAAGAGGTGTTGCCCAACTCGTCAATCACACTAGGCCAAATTATTCCAAGATTCTACAGAGAAAGAAGGATGTCCACTGAATTTGAACAGAAAAGACTGATTTTAAATAATCTTATTATAGAATACTGTAAAGAGGTTGATATTTCATGTGTTGAATATGTCAATATGAGTAATATAGATTATATAGATGGTATACACTTGAACTCGTATGGAGTAGGCATTTTAGTTAGGTGTTTGAAAAAAGTATTTAGTCCAAAATTAGGGGTTAAAATTCATGAGACAGAACAAGGCAGAGGCCATTTTGAAAAATGTAATATTCATTACCATGGAAATAGAGGTGACTTCAGTGAGAGGGAAAATATCCCTAGGTATACATACAACAAAACACAAGAAAACCCTTATTATGGTCATAGTCAAAGGTCAAATATGAATAGTTGGGAAACTCCTGTTTTTAGGAGAAATGAAAAATTTGAGCATTTTAGAGAGAGACCAATGTTCAACCTAGGTAACAGGTCAGATATTAACCTAGGTAGCAGGTCAGATATGAATCAAGGTGATTATGTAGTACAAGATAGAAAAGATTGGACAAATGGTAATAAAGGTAGGGTAAACCAAAATGAAAATATTCTTCCTTTGTTAGAATTTATGATAAAACAGATGAGACGAGAATGATGTTGCGTTTAACCAAATTGTTACACAAATATGTTTCAGAATTTTTTAGTTAGTTTGTTTGTTACTATTGTATATTGATACTTCAGTAGAAAGTATTTATAGCATTTATCATTACATTCAATGTTTCTTCACATACTACAAAGGTATCATGAACAATTTAGGATAAATTAATTGCAATGTATAAATATTTACCGGTACATGGAGAATTCAAGGGTAACCTTTTCTTGGCTAAAGAATTATTAATAGAAAAATTCAATTACATTTTAGGATAGCATAAATTTAACAGAGTTGTCTCTCTTTTGGTACTTTGAAATTTTTGTTGTGATGTTGCATTTAACCAAATTGGTACACAAATATGTTTCAGAATTTTTTAGTTAGTTTGTTTGTTACTATTGTATATTGATACATTTTGTACTTCAGTAGAAAGTATTTATAGCATTTATCATTACATTCAATGTTTCTTGACATACTACAAAGGTATCATGAACAATTTAGGATAAATTAATTACAATGTATAAATATTTACCGGTACATGGAGAATTCAAGGGTAACCTTTTCTTGGCTAAAGAATTATTAATAGAAAAATTCAATTTCATTTTATGATAGCATAAATCTAACAGAGTTGTCTCTCTTTTGGTACTTTGAAATTTTTGTCAATGATACAATCATGAATGTATATCAAATAAGTGTAAATATAGTGCTTTACTATATATATGGTAAATTCAAGGGTGACCTATTAAATACATCCTGGCTAAGTTAAAGAATTAAAGTAGAAAATTTCAGGGTGAACTATAACTTATATCCTGGCTAAGTTAAAGAATATCATTTACTATATGATAGTATGAATATATCAGAGTTACCTCTCTTTTGGTAGTTTGTTATTTTAATCATCCAAGTTATGAAACCTTGGAAATTTTGTAGTTATTAATAATGTTACAATTGTGTCATATATGTAATATGATCTAGTATAAATATGTGTTAATATAAACCGAAGTTAGAAAAGTTAGCTTTCAGACCATACTACAAATTTACTTTATTTTAACTATTTAAAATGAATATAATGAAAACTCAATTGTCAATATCATCTTAGAATGTGCGTGGTCTCGGAGACAAGATAAAGGATCCAATATTTCTAAGTTTAATGAAAAGTTATATAAATATATTACTAGAAACGTGGAAAGGTGAGTCAGACGAGTTAAAAATTGAAGGATTTTACACCATTTCGAAATCACGAAATAAAAAAAAAAATGCTAGGCGGCATAGTGGAGGAATTATCATTTATATAAAAAAAGAATACTCAAAAGGTATTATACACTTAGATAAAGCTACTACATCAAAAAATCATATTTGGTTGAAACTTGAAAAGTCATTTTTCGGATTTACACATGATATATATTTATGTGCAGTATATGTCCCCCTATTACATCAAGTCATTATGAAAATGACTTACAAACCCTTGAAGAAGAAATTTGTTCACTTTCTAATAAAGGTAAAATACTGCTGATAGGTGATTTTAATTCTAGAACAGCAGAAAATCCAGGCTTTATGGTAGATGATTCCTCCACCATCAATCTATTCGATGGAAAAGATATTTTACCAGATGATTACAAATCAGATATCACAATTAAAAGAAATAATCAAGACCGAACAGTAAATGCACAAGGATTGAATTTATTGGATATATGCTTGTCTTCGGGAATACGCATTTTAAATGGCAGATATCTGGGAGATTCACTGGGCTGTTATACTTGCATAACAAATGCAGGATATAGTACAGTGGACTATGCCTTAGTGACCGAGAGTCTCCTGCCCTCAGTTAAATATTTTAAAACAAATAATTTTACGTATCTTTCTGATCATGTTCAACTTGAAATATTTTTAGAATGTAATTTAAATTTGGAAAACAAGAAGGGGTTAGACAAAAGAAAATGGCAACAAAATAAATCGTATAAATGGATGGAAAAATCAAAACTATTATTAGTAGATGCACTCATAACAGATAATATAAAAGAAGAAATTTTAGAATTTGAGGGCCTACACTTTAAAGATGGCCAAACAGGGGTTGAGGATTCTACAAAAATGCTAACAAATATTCTTTATGATATATCTAATGTGGCATGTAAAAAAATTACAAAAAGATATAAAAGAAATAAGAGAAAATTTAAACATGTTTGGTCTGATGAAGTAGTCTATGAGACCAAAAGAGAAATAAATGCATTAGGAAATAAAATAAAACATAATTCAAACCATAATGATTTAAAACAAAAGTATTTTTTTCTATGTAAACAGCTTAAAAAAATTGTAAAACAGAAAAAGAATGAGTATAACCAAAAGATTTATAAACTTCTAACGGACAATAAAGATAAAGACCCAAAAGAATACTGGAAGATCCTTAAATCATTAAAAAAACAAGAAAGAAGAAGAAATCCCAGAAATACTGTTGGATGATAAGATAGTCGAACATTTCCAAAACCAAGGAAAAACAAATATATATAACCAAGCTTTCCAATCAAATATTAAAAAACTTCTTCTGGAAATGGAAGGAAAGTTGGAATATAATGTTGAAACTGATAAACCTATTACTTACAAAGAATTAAAATTGGTTATATCTAAACTTATAACAGGAAAAGTTGCAGGGCCAGATGGGATTTTAAATGAAGTAATTAAATATTCATATCCAGTGTTATATAAATCATTTCTAAAAATCTTTAACCTGATTTTAAAATCAGGAAAATATCCTACTGCATGGAAAAGGTCCTTTATAGTAGCAATTCATAAGTCAGGGGGAAAAAATTATCCTAATAATTATAGAGGTATTTCTTTAAGCAATAGTCTTACTAAACTAGTTAATGGTATTTTAAATAACAGACTTAAAGACATAGTAAATACTCATTTAAGTAAAAATCAATTTGGCTTCAGAGAAAACCATCGAACATCAGACAGGGTTTTTATTCTAAAATCAGTTATAAATAAATATATACATAAAGATAAAAAGAAACTGTATGTATGTTTTGTGGACCTTAGAAAAGCCTTCGACTCAGTGTGGAGAGAAGGTCTTATGTACAAATTAATAAAGACAGGTGTTGGAAAACATTTTTTTAATATTGTAAAAGAGCAATATGAAAAAACAGAATCTTCAATTAAATATGATAATGTATTCTCAGAATACTTTAGCATCTATAGAGGGGTTAAGCAGGGGGATTCTTTGAGTCCCACCTTGTTTAAAATCTTTATAGATGACATTGTTCAAGAGTTAGAAAATAATATATCTGATCCAGTAACGTTGGTCTCTTCAGAATTCAACTCCCTTCTTTTTGCAGATGATCTTATGATGATATCCAAATCAAAGGAGGGTCTGCAAAATAATTTGAATGTTTTAAGTGATTTCTGTGATAATTGGCAACTTGGTTTAAATGTAAAGAAAACAAAAACCATGGTCATTAAACAAAATTGTACAAAAGACGTTTCTTCATTTGCAACCTACAAAAGTATGCCTATCTTAGGAACAACCGAGTATAAATTTCTCGGGATCTTGTTTAAAAATAATGGAACTTTTTGCAGTAGCACCATTGACTTAACAAAAAGGGCTAAAAAAGTTCTTTTTGCGATGAAATCATATACTAGTTCACTATTAAATCTACCAGTAAAAGTAGCAAATAACCTTTTCGATTCATTAGTGAAACCTATTGCATTATATAATTCAGAAGTGACATTTTTGGATACCTATATCACATATTATAGAGCTAAGAAGAGATCAAAAATCTCTGGTAAACCGTTAGGATATTTTTCATTTTATTGATAAAACCCCTATAGAAAAGTTGCATTTGCAATACTGTAAATATTTACTTGGTGTTAGAAAAAGCTCATCTAATCTTGGAGCAAGAGTAGATTTAGGAAGACTCCCACTGGAACTTTATACTAAATTTTATTCTATACTGTATTTTATCAGATTAAATTCTGAGGAAATAAACCCTCTGTTAAAAGAATCATTTTTACTTACTAAAAATTTAGATGACAAGGGAATTTACTCATGGTGTACATATATTAAAGATGTGATGGAAGATTTAAATTTAGATTTGGAAAAAATTAAGGAATACTCTTTGAAAAAAATAACAAAATTTACAAGAGACAAAATAAAATCAGAAATTAAATCTGTCTATGAAAACTTATTCAAGAAGAAAATAACAGACATTGATGATAACAGTAAACTCAAAATTTATAAAACTCTAAAAAATTCCGGTAACATCTCAGAAGAAAACTATTTATCCTGTCCAAAATTAGAATATAGAAAACTAATAACAAAATATAGAATAAGTGATCATAATTTGCTTATCGAAAAAGGAAGATACTTAAAAATCCCCAGAGAAGAAAGACTCTGTAAAAAATGTAAGAAAATAGAGGACGAAACTCACTTCATTTTAAATTGCAAAAATAACAATGCCACAAGAAAAGATTATTTGGATTTTTTTTAAAAATGACAATGAAAATTTTAATTGTTTATCAGATTGTGATAAAGTGACATATATCCTCAATCCTAAAACAACTACTCAGGTAAATAAGCTTGGTTCCTTTTTAAAACAGTCTACATAACTGAGGACAGGGGACTCTTGAAATGTTTATTTGAAATGTTTATTTGAAAATTATTTTGTCTTTATTACCATGTATGTATTGTTTGTATTCTGTTTATTTTAGTCACATGCAGTAACTGTATAATGGCAATAAAGTATTTGATTTGATTTGATTAAAAAATGACAATCGCTATAGTTTACGTCACACAAGTATTGTTACGTCACGTCATTGATTTCATGAAAGCTGTCACTGACACTGTTTAGAGTAAACACTCATTGCCCTGCGTTTCTCAAGTTGGTGGCGATTTACAGTTGGTTGCCGAATAATTGTTTATGTATTGAACGGTGCAGTTCCCAGCAATGTGAAAAGAATGTCTTTATATTTAAAATTAGTAAGATAAATCTCGAGTACGTTGAGATTTTCCTGACGGAGATTCCGCAATGTTTACAAAGAGGTCACTGGGGTTTTCTCGCATTCCTAACCACGTCACGAAAGTACATCTTGTATCACATACGATAGGTTGTCTATTAG
Organism: Gigantidas platifrons; assembly: GCA_002080005.1. Classification (NCBI taxonomy): domain Eukaryota; kingdom Metazoa; phylum Mollusca; class Bivalvia; order Mytilida; family Modiolidae; genus Gigantidas; species Gigantidas platifrons. Next base: position 881,363 of record MJUT01057118.1, read on the forward strand.
GAAAATAGATGTATTTCTATCTTAAGGTTAGATAAATGATCATTACAGAGTGAAGTACAGGAAACAGCCTATTAATTTGAATAAACTGACATTTTTGTACACATGAGACAAAAAAACATTCAAAGTCTTGTCGTTTGTGTGGTGCAAAAATATCTTCTGCTATGATCTAGCTTTACAAGACACAATGACGAAAGGAGCGAAAAAAAATATATAAAAGAAAACTGCTTTAAATCAGTGAAATGTTAAAATTATGCTATCTTAACAGCATATCTATGATTTTCTCTTTAATTCTAAATCTACTTATCAAGTGCCCATCCGTGCAAAAAACGTTGCATTTTTCTGCGATACGCCTAGTTTGCAGCTATAAGCCTACAAATCGACAATGTGTGGCCATTTATGGAGTACTACAAACGGTTTAAGTTAACTTCATGGCCGTCGGAACGTGGGGTGCGTTGGGTGCGATCGCACCCCCCTGCCCCCCCTTTTCCACAAAAAAAAAGGTTGAGTCGGAAAACGGCAAACCAACATTTTTTTAAGGTTGGCCTTATATAATGATCTAATTCTATGCATTCCTCATTTGAAGACGTGAATTACTTCCAAATTAAGAATAAATTCGCAATTAAAGTCAAGTCTCCAATATCATGAATATAAGATATAATTTGAGCAAGAAGTAGCACTACATTTTCACTCAATAGCATCTACGTACTACCGGAACCAGTGGCGGATTCAAGGGTGGCGGGGGGAACACCCGTCACACCCCCTAAAATTGGAAAAGATTTGATTTTTTGCATACAATTTTGATTTTTTACACAAAATACCCCAAAAATTTTCGCGCCTCGCTTCGCTCGCTGAAACTTTATAAATACACCCCCTATAACCTGAAATCCTGGATCTGCCCCTCGGAACACTAAACCTGTCGCGAGGTAAAATCAGTCCGATTTCATCCACCATTTGTTTTGAAATGCCTGTACCAAGTCACCCGCACCCCCCTTTCCAGAAACCTGCAGACGTCCCTGAATTTATATTTTATAGGCAGTAAACGAGTAGTGCATGGACAAAAATTATAAGAGCGATTACCAGCCTTTTCATTTTGTTTTACCAAAAAAGAACATATTTCGGACACAACATGACTTCAAAGTTTGAAATATATTAGCAGGAGCTCCCAAATGCCCCTGAAATATGGTATGTGCCACCATAATTACTGATATTCCTAATAATACTGAAGTTAATAAAATTTTGAGTGTGGGCTACCAAACCTACTGCAACGTTAAATCTAGCTGCAGAACCGTAGCTCTTTATCATGGTCCTTTGTTTTGTCCACAAAAATAAATAAAAATATCCAAACACTTATAGGAGCTACGGACCCTCAGCTACGTTAAATCTAGCTGCAGAAACGTACCTCTTTAGGTCCTTTTTGTATTTTTCGGGGTCCGCCCTATCAGACAATTTCACAAGGACCTAAAGAGCTATGGTTCCGCAGCTACATTAAATCCTGCTCTTAAATACAAAAATGTATATGTAGGATGGACAGGTTGAGGTTCGGACATGGAAGACCCAATGACTCGGACTGTTGTCTAATATGTACATGTCTTTCTGTGAGAAATTTTGAAAACGCAATCAATAAATCATACACACACCGTACAACCGCATTGTATCTTCTTCTTCTTCCAGTGTAGAACAGGAGTCGTCGCCGATTGTTTTAAGTTCTGCGGGACTAGGCATGACAGGCACACACAGCTGATGTCCCCAAGACTATGTACAACTAAAACCTTCACTATGACACAGTTAAAACTATCTACACTGGTTGGCGTGGCTAACCTGTTGTTGGAGGTTAGACCTGAACTCCTCTATGGAGCTGGCCCCAACTGTGGTGTCTGGTAGGTGGTTCCATTCTCGTCAGAGCGCTGTTCTTTGGAAGGAGTTTCTGAGTGTCATAATTGGACCTCTTCTGGAAGAACCTATGTTGACCTCTGGTTCTGCTGTCACCAGGTCTGAGGTATTTAGTCTCGGTCGATGTCCACGAGTTGATACTGGATCTTATACATCATAACGAGGCTGCTTATCCTCCTCCATTGTTCTAAAGTCTGCCACTCAAGTGATGTTAACATGCTTGTCACACATCCTGGTGTTCTGCTGGTGTAATCATTTATGACGAAGCGGGCAGCTCTTCTTTGTACATTTTCTAATGTTTGTATGAGGGTTTGAGTGGTGGGATCACAAACCATTGCTTCGTATTCCAGGGTTGGTCGTAGGATCGTGAGGTAGCTGGTTTCTCTTACTTGTTTAATTTTGATCAACTGCCGATTGGTCCGATCAAAATGTTTTGTTTACAAGAAAAGTGGATCAGCGGGGGTAAGACATCATGTTCGATATTTTATGCCTTTTCTGTCGGAGTTATGAATTGATTTGTGCGTGAAAAGGATGATGTTTCTTTATGAAAACTATTATTTGTTTTCTTATATCATTGACTTTTCGGTGGACCCACATTTTTACAAATAATCATGTCAAAATTTAATGTTTTGAACTTTCATCATTTATTTTACAAAACATGTACATAAACACATACGAGATCTATGTGTAAATTACGTATTTCAGCCCATAAATTAAATACATGTATAGAAGTTGGGCGTTATAATAAGACTCCTAGAAATGAACGTTTCTGCAAAAAAATGTAATACCGGTGAGATCGAAGATGAAATGCATTTTTTATTTTTATGCAATCATTTTGAAACTGATATGAAAAATATATTAGATTTAGTGGCGAGTGAAGTTAAACATTTCCATACACATGATGATCAGTTGTGAGAACACATTTTTGTTTAATGAATAATGAAAATACCTCAATACTTAATACAGTGGGCAAATTTATCAAAGATAATTTGTATTGTAACATAAATACGCATTTTTCCTTTGATGTTTTTATGCAGTAATTAACTTAAAAATAGTGAACTTTTGCAAACCATGGTCTAACACGAAGATCTTGATGTATTCCATGATTATGACGTCACATAAGAATAATAGTTAAGTTTCTATGGAAGTGGGAGGAGCTTAAGTCATGGTTTAATACAAAGATCAATATGTTATTTCATGGTTAACGCGGACCTCGTCGAAAGCGCCCAATATTGATTTCTGTTACAAACCATATACCATGGATCTTACTCGTGAACTTATTTAAACCAACTCATCCTTCGGATTCGTTGGTTTAAATAAGTTAATTCGTAAGATCCATGATATGTATAACAGCAATCTAGCATCAAATACAACCTGGTTACTGTTTATTACTTGTTTTTTACTTTTAATGTGTTGGGCCATCCTAAAAAAAAAATCTACGTTTAACATCACTCGCGCGCGTAGGTTTTGAAAATTTGACAAAAATAAAAAACAAACACACATTGCGTGAAATGTTATTTTACACTTAAATCTCATGAAGTTAATAGAAAAACCTGACATTTCATACCCATGGACTGTTAATTTCTCATGTTTAATTAATAAAACTATTAATTACAGTTCTAAATCATCTTTATTGATGCTAAACAATGTGCTTTGCGTGACATTTTCAGGCTATCAATTGAGCACTAAAAAAAATACTGAAAGTATTCTTAGGTTGTTTGATTTTTTTGATTTTTTTTTCCTCCCTCCCTCCTAGGTTTTGGTACCCTACCTTGATGTTAAACGTAGAATTAATTTAGGACGGCCTTGTGATAAATATGTCATTGTGTAGCTGTACTCTATATAATTATGATTCTTTCTTTGTACGTTTATACTTTTAATGCCCTTATGGGGCCCATGATTTGGAAATAAAACATCTTGTATCATACGAGCAACACGACCCCCGGATGAAAAGGATACTTGTTTTTAAATGATAGACGCTTGACTCATCACAGTCACTTGAAGTTTCAAAAATAAAAATAAAGATAAAATGTTTTTCTTATTTTTTTTATATTTGGAACTTCAAGTGACTGTGGACTCATAATCATAGACTAGTAAAATACATGTACATATGTCTATGCGTAGATGCGATGCTCGCCTGTAGGCTGTGCCTAATCCATATTAAAGTAATCTCAGAGACTGAAAGGGAAAACCTGCTAAATTCAATGGACCACATTAATATAAATTGGACCACATTTCATGACAAAATAAGGGATTTAGAAAAAAATATTTGTACCGAGTAGACAGGACAAACCAACGACAAAAAGGAAAAGTAATTATCCAATGGATAAGAAAACATTCCGTCTAGGAACCTGTACGCCTGAAATCTCTTATTGACGTGCTCTTCTGTAAACTGCATTACGGTTTCGGTGGAAATCGACTGCCCACGCTTTCAAGGCAGGCAAGTTTTTCGGAATTTATTATCGACAGATACAATGTATCTGTGTAAAAAAAAAGTTACAGAATGTACATGATTCATTACTCTAACGGACACTAAAGTTTCTTTGGATAAAATAACGCAACAAATTCAGAATGGAGTACATTTATCAAACGTTTGTTTTTATTACCAGAAAAGGTAAGAATTCCATTTTTTATGCCTAAATGGCTTCCAATTTAGACTGTATTTGCATGGATAGTCTTGGATGTGAGAAGCATTCTTTTTACAAATAAGCGATAAAGAAAACATAATTTTTCCTACAAAAAAAAAATGGATTGAAAAAATGAATGTGCTGTCGGCTGTTTGCTGTAGCTGTGTATGTCTGTTTGACGTCGCGTTTGAAAACTGTCTGTATTCTGATTGACGTGCTAAATTTGTATTTTAAAATGTCTATTTATTTAGCAATGCTGAGGTATTCATATCTGTAATTTTGCATAAACTGTGTTCATATCTATTGACATTACCAACATAAGTATCGGGAATATTATTCAAGGATAAAGGGTCAAACGGGGCAATTTTATTTTATCCTTGTTCAGAAGAACCTGTTAAAATGGTAAATATGACGCTATACGGCTAATACATTAAAAAAGCAAAGATGCAGTACTTGCATCAATCATTCTGTCAAGTTTTTGGAATACAGATTATTAGAATTTAACGAAAACATAGAAAAACTTACCTGCCGTGAAAGTGTAAGATGTCGAATTCCACTGAAACCGTAATGCAGTTTACAGAAGAGCACGTCAATAAGAGATTTCAGGCGTACAGGTTCCTAGACTGTGACATTAGAGAAAATAAAACAAAAGCACGCCTTAAATCGATAAACTCTAAGGACCCAACAGTTAGTATAACAAGGTGAGAAACCAAGTGAAAAACCGGCTAACAAACAAGTTATAGCGAAAGTATGAACAATCCTTATCTTCGAACGCAAAGAAAAAACCCAAAGGCAATTTGGAAATATATTAAATCCAAGTCGAAAACAAAACCACATTCACCGGAATGGAAAATGAAAATGAAGTAGAGACTGATACAGAGGAACCACATGGATCCTGAATCAGTAGCCGAAGCTAAGTAAACCTAAATATAAAGTAAGTATAAATCTTATTTATGTTTTATTCGACTGTTTCAGGTGAGTTCATATATAGTTTCTTTATTTAAATATTTTTTTCTTATTTTCTTTACTTAAGTTTTAATTTGACATTAAAGTTTTGATACCTTTAAAAAATATATACTTTTCTCATTAAATAGATTCAATAAAAATATATTTTTTTACTATGTGAGAAAGCTAGTTTACATCCGCATATTATCATCATTCTTCCGGATTTGTTATCAGTTTAGTCTCACCGGAACAGTTCTCGTGTTGATCTGAGAACAAAAGAAATTGTAAACAACAAATGTAGATTGTACCTAGGGCCTTTTTTTTAAATAAATTTTAGAGGTAAATATTTATGTACTAAATCCCTTTGCCAATCTGGGATTTGTCTAGTCACTTTTTATTTATTACAATTTGCATATCAGAGGAAATACACGGTTGTAAGTACAAGAATCGAAGTTACGATGAATACAAGCAAATATCACGACACGAGTACTTCAGGTCCCTATGTTGCCTCTGATTGCCCACCCCCTGTTTTATCCCCCCGCGATAGCGGTGAAGGGATGTAGTAATAGCGGCTGTCTGTCTGTCCATCCGTCACACTTTCTTGTTTACGCGATAACTTGAGTAAACATGGATAGATTTTAATAATTTTCTGCATGTGGCTTGTAAGCTTCCGAGACGACTCGTCCATAAACCGACTCGGCCATATTCGACGGGTGCATATAAATACCGAAATTACCAAATAAGTTGCCGAAATTACCAATAATGTTACCGAAATTACCACTCATATGGTAGAAAATGATGGTTTTTATCAGAAAAAATGATTTTTTTTCATAATGTTTACTGTAAATGTCATTATTTTCAGGTAAAAGACATCGATCTCATGTATTTATGTAAATATATCGTCATTTATGCGCATGCGTAAGCTTGGGTGTCGAGGTATTTGTTGATTTCTATTCACTGTTAATTAAAAACTTTTATACGTTAATCGTACTTGTATATATATAAATTACAAATTTCAAGCTTCAAAATTATTTATTTCTCATAAATCGTTTACACAACATCGAGAACATGTTATACATATTCATAATACAAATGCATGCGCGTAAATGACGGTGTATTTACAGAAATACATGGGATGGATGCCTTTTAGTTTTACCTGAAAATAACGACATTTAAAGTAAAACATTATGAAAAAAATCATTTTTTTTTTATAAATACCATCATTTTCTACCAAATGAGTGGTAATTTCGGTAACATTATTGGTAATTTCGGCAAATAGTGGTCATTTCGGTATTTATATGCACGCAATTCGGCCATACTTTTTATAATGAGATACCTAATACCGTCATTGTTTTGTAGTATTCTTAAGAATTGTTAGTAGTTTACATAGTTATATTTTAGATTGATTATTAATCATAAAATCAAAAAATTAATATTCCGAAATTTCATGATTAATATAAAAAAAATATATTTATAATAAAACTTCCTAATCCTAATCCTATGGCCTTAATGGCATGACTAGTACTCTTTGTACTATTTTCTTCTCTCTAGTGCTATTCCTTCTTTGGTGATTTCTCTCTGTACTTTGTTGTTATATACAATTAGGATCAGGTCAGAGATTTGCTGTAGGGGCTGGACAGGTGGTATGTCCAGTGGATGTGATGAACTCTCCTACAGCTTCTAGTATTTTCTTATGTGTTTCATTGTCTTGTTCTTCTCGAGTTAAAAATATTTCTATTGATGGCTTTGTTATTCCGATTAATTTACTAGTATTGTTTTGTAATATTTCTCGTTGTCTTTCATACTTAAATTTTTAACTTGTTAAAAACCGTAATTTCTATGGCCGAACTGGTAGTGTGGCCGAATCAACTATGGCCGAGTTGGTAGTATGGCCGAATCGACCTGTACCGGCTTGTAATTATCATTAACTTGGATGGGTTCTAACATGGAAATATTTGAAGCAAGGATTTTGAGGGAAAATCTTAGTTTTTGGTTGAAAAATCAACAATTTTGAGAATTGTGTCTTGTTTACGCGATAACTTTAGTAAACATGGAAAAATTTGAATAATTTTCTGCATGTGGCTTGTAATTACATGTATCATTAACTTGGATGGGTTCTAACATGGAAATATTTGAAGCAAGGGTTTTGGGGAAAAATCTTAGTTTTTGGTTGAAAAATCAACAATTTTGAGAATTGAGTTTTGTTTACATGATAACTTGAGTAAACATGGATAGATTTGAATAATTGTTTGCATGTGGCTTGTAATTATCATTATCTTGGATGGGTTCTAACATGAAAATATTTGAAGCAAGGGTTTTGGGGGAAAATCTTAGTTTTTGGTTGAAAAATCACAAATTTTGAGAATTGTGTCTTGTTTATGCGATAACTTTAGTAAACATGGATAGATTTGATTAATATTTTGCAAGTGGCTTGTTATTATCATTATCTTGGATGGGTCCTAACATGGAAATATTTGAAGCAACGGTTTTGGGGGAAAATATTAGTTTTTGGTTGAAAAATCACCAATTTTTTGAATTGTGTCTTGTTTACGTGATAACTTTAGTAAACATGGATAGATTTGAATAATCTTTGCATGTGGCTTGTAAGTATGTTATACATTAAGACTGCAAGGCTGCTTTCTATACATATATAAAACTAAATATTATGCAAGTGTGGGGGGATACGTCGTGCATTCATGCGCTAGTCGGTTCTTTTATTTCTAACATCGATTCTTTCTCATATAAACAACATTTTGCAACTTTCTATGTACAATGTATCACTGTATGACATATATGCAATAAATACAATCAAACAGTAGTTTCTATCCATACCGGGTTTCTGTCATATGTAAAAGGGTGGGGGGGTGTCAATCAGAGGCAACATAGGGTCCTGTCCACAAGTACCTGTGGCAAATATATGTGGCTATGAATCACAAATTTATCTATCTGCGGAACCGTAGCCCTTATGGTCCTTGGCCAATTTTCTTGGCACGAAGTAGGGACTAAATGCAAAAACTAAATCTACACTACACCACAGGAATCGGAAATTTTATCAATATGATGAGAAATGCATCATATGGGTAGTGAAAGGAAGAGGAATGCAACACCATTTTGGAGAAATCGGCTCTGGCTCTTTAAACCTCCGAAAAATTAATAAAAGTTGTCAACACTTTAACCAGATAACATTTTCCTGCCATTATTCTCTTCTTTAATCCTGTCATTACCCAATTTTATCGTCTCAGTTTACAGTCCACTTTACCGAGAAGCCATTGTGTGACGTCACATTGACTACGGAACAAACTCGATAAAACTAAAAAGTATATACATTTTGTACTGTTCAAGACATCAAAAAATTAAAATGTTCGAGTTTTGTGGCGTATTTCTTTATTTTCATCAACGATACCAATAATTACTGTTAACTATTTTCAATGGTAGATATTCCCAACAACAAAGGGAGAGAATGTGACGTCACGTAATGGCTTCTCGTTTTAAATCGGAAATGAATTATGAACACTATATATGAAATCGTTAATGGTGTAATAGGAAATGCGGACGTTAGCATAACGTTTGCCTGTCTATATATTACCATGCATAGATCCTTTACTAGTACGTCGTATTAGCGATATATTAAGTATACTGATTTAATTAGACTGATAAAAGTAGCAATAAAAAGATAATTAAAAAAAAAAAATATTTCCCATTTTTAGCTCACCTGACCCTGAGGTATTGCCATCATCCGTCGTCCGTCTGTTAACTTTTTCATATTTTAATCTACTCCTCTGAAACAACTGGGCCAAATGGAACCAAGCTTGGCAGAAACCATCTATATAATGTCCTCTATAAAGTTTCTTCATTTTGTCCCATTCCGCCAACAAATATGGCCGCCAAGGGCAATTCTTGTTTCTGATTGGCTAATGTTAAAAAAATCTTCTCCTCTGAAACGACTTGGCCAAATGGAGCCAAACTTGGCAGGAAACATCTACATGTATGTAAGATCTTCTATAAAACTTCTTCATCTGGTTCCATTCGGCCAAAAAACATGGCCGCTGTTACTAAAAATAGAACATATGGTATAATTGCACGTTTTTGGTAATAACTCAAAAACCGTTAATAATATCAGAAATCTGACGGCATTAAAATGATCAGCACAGCAAGATCTAGCTACCTTGTAATTTTGAAGAAAATCTGATTACTTATCTTGGAGTTATTGCCCTTTTTTCATCAAATTTTCAAAATTTTAATACTTTTTGTCCTTTATTTCAAAAACTATAAGAGATAGAGGTTAAGTTTAAACAGCAAACATGTTCAGCATGTCAAGATCTACCTAGCCTGCAAATTTGAAGTTAATTCTGAGTATCCAATTTGGAGTTGTTGCTCTTTTTTCATCAAATTTTCAAAATTTTAATACTTTTTGTCCTTTATTTCAAAAACTATAAGAGATAGAGGTTAAGTTTAAACAGCAAATATGTTCAGCATGTCAAGATCTACATAGCCTGCAATTTTAAAGTAAATCTGAGTACCCATCTTGAAGTTATTGCCCTTTTTTCATCAAATTTTAAAAATGTTAATACATGTACTTTTCATCCTTTATTTTAAAAACTATAAGAGATAGATGTTAAGTGTAAACTGAAAACATGTTCAGCTTGTCAGGATCTACATGCCCTGCAATTTTGAAGTCAATCTGATTACCCGTGTAGGAGTTATTGCCCTTTTTTCATCATTTTTAGCTCACCTGTCCGTCGTCCGTCCGTTAACTTTTATGCATAAATATAGAAAACAGTTAAGGTAATGATTATCTCCCTTTGAAATTTGCTTCAGTATCATTCTATTGTCAGGTGAGCGATACAGACTCAGTGGGCTGAGCCTCTAGTTTTAACCTGCCGATGTGCATGCCATGGAGTGACAGGGTATATGCAGCTACGCCACTGGCAACAGCTGAAAAACATAATCATTCACACACAAGCAAATATCTAGAAGTTATCAATCGTTCCACAAGATTCAAAGAATTTAACAGAGAAAACAAAACAGCAACAAAAACATTGAATAAGTTTAAAATCGTTCCGAGAATCGGGACATGCGATGCTGGTGTTAGCTCGAGTTGTCTCCCTTTCGTCATTGAACAAACTACACTTTCGGTTTTCGTAGCTCCTCTTGAGTCGAACTACGGTTCACTAGAATTTTTTCCATGGTCCCATGGAATTCGAGATAACGAGAGTCAACTGTACTTCACAGCTGGGTGTAATCAAACTTCCATACATTTTATATAATTACGGACATATCAAATTAAATAAATAACATAATAAAACAATGATTTGATTAGGAATTAAATAAACAACACAATTAACAATACATATTATCAAATTAAATAAAAAAAAAACAATAATGCAATGATTTGATCTGGTGCCGATTTGACTTGGGGCCGATTTGACTGGGGCCGATTTAACTTGGGGCCGATTTGACCTGCTTCCAAGTGGAACTATCAACTGAGATGATAAATATTGGGTAATGACAGGATTAGAGAAGAGAACAATGACATAATTGCAGGAAAATGTTATTTGGTTAGTGTTGACCATTTTTATTAATTTTTCGGAGGTTTAAAGAGCCTGAGTCGATTTCTCCAAAACGGTGTTGCATTCCTGTTCGTTTCAATCACTACGTTCATGAAACTTCATTGCGCATATGATGTATTTCTCATCATATTGATAAAATTTCCAATTCCTGTGGCTACACATACTCAGTAGAAAATAATAAAGTGGTTTCATGTGTGAATATGTGTTTCATCCTAATTTTCACACACATGGACTGATCAACTGATAAAATCTTACACATAATGCAGGGGCGGTTCCAGGATTACAAGGTAGGGGGCGGACTTAAAATAATCACGAGCAGAGCGAGACGTGAAAATTTTTGGGGTATTTCGTGTAAAAATCATGATTTTACGCAAAAAAATCATTTTTTCCAATTTTAGGGGGGGG
>MJUT01057118.1:899776-910338 GCA_002080005.1 Gigantidas platifrons
AGTTACTTTCTCGGTTAAGCTGTCCGAGAGGCGTGTGGCTTCAAAAGATCATATAATTGTTAATTAGAATGAAATTACAAATGTAAGAGTTGACATTTCACACCTGCAGTGCATGTATTTCCCATGTGAAACTGCCAGAGGCGTTTGTTTACATACATGTAGATGATTTCTTGTTTATTTGTCCTAGAGTAAATAATAGAAAAAATGCATTTATTAAATATGTTTTGCCTTATTGTACAAAATTACTGGTACATGTAAATAAAGGAAATACATGCTTGTATATGTAAAATTTTATTTACACTTTAATTAAAAATTTTTGGTAATAGTAAGATTGAAATTGTAGTAATTATTTTAAGCTGGAAATCGTAGTGTGCGTTCGTTTCGTGTATCGTTCGTTTCGTGCATCGTTCGTTCGTATTTCGTTTCGTGTGTTCGTCTAAGTAAACTGGCGAACGATACACGAAGCGAAAGAACAAATTACATGCACGAAAACGAACGGAAAACGAAAAACGAACGAACGATACACGCAAACGAAACGAATGAAAAACGCAAACGATACGGAATATCTGTTAAGTTAAGCGATCCAGGGTCTGTAGTTTCTTCTTCATATAATGTGCAAATAATTTTATTTCTACTTTCTCTTAAGAATTGATTTATTATATAATCATATAAAAGTGTAACGTCAAGAATTTACATTTGTGTTTAAGTCATAAATGCTTGAAAATAAAAGTTCGAAAAATTACATGAAGATATTAAGTTAAACTCTGATTAATTCTGTTTTAAAGGTGAAAATGTCATGAAAATCGGGTAAGGAATGACTTCATGAGAATGTTATGAAAATAAGTGGTTTTATATGAAATATATAGGGAAGATGGCAGAAACGGAATCACTTAAAATTGTCCACATGCTGTAGTTTAGCATATATTATGGGTTTTTCTGTGAAATTTTTCTTTCAGCCGATTAATAGCGATTATGCAAATTAGGCATATTTTGATGGTCCCTGTGTGGGTCCCTTTCAAAATTGTGTCCGACAGCCCCGCCCACCAGTCAAAGATGGCTGCTTTACTAAAAATAGAAATTTCTTCAATTGTCCATTGCTGCTTTAGAATAATTCAAAATGAGCTCAAATTTTAACTGCAACTACATGGGAAGTAGTAGTTTAACATATATTCCATTTTTATTCTGTAAGCCGATATATACCGATTATGCAAATTAGGCATATTTTGAAATAGAAAAAAGGGGTTATGAAATTTTAATTGTTCGTTGCTGCTTTAGTATAAGTCAAAATGAGCTCAAATTTTAACTGCAGCTACATGCATATGGCAAGGAGTAGCTTAGCATATATTCCGGGTTTTTCTGTGAAATTTTTCTGTCAGCCAATTTATACCGATTATGCAAATTAGGCATATTTTGATAAAAGATCACATTTAAATCTTCTCCTCTGAAACAGCTGAACCAAATTAAACCAAAACTGCCAGGGATGGCCCCTTGGTGGGTCCCTTTCGAAATTATGTCCGACAGCCCCACCCTCCTTTCAAGATGGCTGCTGTTACAAAAAATAGAAATTTCTTCAATTGTCCATTGCTGCTTTAGTATAAATCAAAATGAGCTCATATTTTTGACTGCAGCTACATGGCAATGAGTAGTTCAACATATATTCTGGGTTTTTCTGTGAGATTTTTTTCAGCCAGATTATTCCTGTTAGGAATATTATGAGATAAAAATCACATCTAAATCTTTTGCTCAGAAATTTGTGTGGAAATGATCTTTTGTGGCCCACTTTCAAAATTATGTGTAACACCCCCATTTTCTATTAACTTTAGATGTAAAATTGAAAACCAGGTGAGCGACTACAGGCTCCTTGGAGCCTCTATATTTTTTGTACTAGACGGTTGAGAGTTAAATGTACATTACCATATTTGTTCATGTATAGTATGCATTCAGTAAAGGTCATTTGACACTTGACAGTAAAAGTCATTAGACACTTGACAGTAAAGGTTGCTTGACGATAAAAGTCTTTTGACATTTGACTAAAAGTCATTTGACAGTAAATGTCATGTGACTCTCGATGATAAAGGTCATTTGACGTTTGACAGTAAAGGTCATTTGACACTTGACAACAATGGCCATTTGATGTTCTACAGTAAAGGTCATTTGACGTTTGACAATAAAGGTCATTTGACGTTTGACAGTAAAGGTCATTTGACGTTTGACAGTAAATGTATTTTGACGCTTAATAGTAAAGGTCTTTTGACATTTGACAGTAAAGGTCATTTGACATTTGACAGTAAAGGTCATTCCTACCTTTTTAGTTCACCTGGCGTCCTTCGTCTGTCGTCTGTAAACTTTTCACATTTCAAGCTTCTTCTCCGACACCACTGGGCCAATTGGAACCAAACTTAGCAGGAATGTTCCTTTGAATGGTCCTCTACAAAGTTTCTGTTTTTCGTTCCAGTCGGATATTCAACATGGCTGCCAGAGCCAATAATATGCTCTGATTGGCTAAAATTTCAAAGATCTTCTTCTCTCAAACTAATGAACTGACTGAACCCAAACTGTAAATGAATGATTATTGGAATGTCCTTTGCCAAGTTTCCGTTTTTTATGCCGATCTGAAATGCAAGATGGCCGCCACCGCAGAACATAGATTAACATTGAACCGTATGGGAAAAATGTCCAAATGCCTTCTCAGAAACTACAGATATGATTAAAGCCAAACTGTACATGAACGTTCATTGGATAGGCGTCTACCAACTGAAGGGTTTTTGCTCCGATATGAAATTCAAAATGGCGGCTACGGCAGGACTTAGTTTAACATTGGACCCTATGAGAAATATGTTTCAAAACGCTTCCTCTCTGAAACCACTTCGACAATTGAAACCAAACTGCCCAGGAATGATCATTAGAAGGTCCTCTACAAAGTTTGGGTTTGTTATGCCGATCGGAAATCCAAGATGGCCGCCACCGCAGGACATAGATTAACATTGAACCGTATGGGAAAAATGTTCAAATGCCTTCTTCTCAGAAACTACAGATATGATTAAAGCCAAACTGTACATGAACGTTCATTGGATAGGCGTCTACCAACTGTAGGTTTTTTGCTCCGATATGAAATTCAAAATGGCGGCTACGGCAGGACTTAGTTTAACATTGGACCCTATTGGAAAAGTGTCTTAAAACACTTCCTCTCTGAAATCACTTGGACAATTTAAACCAAGCTGCCCAAGATTGATCATTGGACATTGGACCCTAGGGGAAAATGTTCAAATGCCTTCTTCTCAGAAACTACAAATATGATTAAAGCCAAACTATACATGAATGTTCATTGGATGGTCCTCTACAAACTTTAGGTTTTTCGTTCTGACATGAAATTCAAAATGGCGGCTACGGCAGGACTTAGTTTAACATTGGACCCTATGGGAAAATGTTTCAAAACGCTTCTTCTCTTAAACCACTTGGACAATTGAAACCAAACTTCCCAGGAATAATCATTTCAAGGTCCTCTAAAAAGTGTGGGCTTTTTATGCCGATCCGAAATCCAAGATGGCTGCCACCACAGGTCATAGTATTAACACAGGGCCATATGGGAAAATACAGAAATATTTTCTTCTCTGAAGCTATTGCACTGATTGAACCTAAACTGTGCATCAATCATTGGAAGGTTCTTTACAAACATTGTGTTTTTATGTTGATCAGAATTCCAAGATGACTACCACTGCAGGACATAGTTCTTACATAGAACCAATTGGTTCTTTTTATGACCAGGTGAGCGATACAGACTCTTCAGAACCTCTGGTATAAGGTTTATAGAAGCTGGGAGTGCCACATCATAGCGACTAAATCTCTTGTACATTTTTTTCATTAGATTTTTTTTACATCTTAGATACATGATAAGTTTACTTGGAGAGGGGATTAATATCTGTTTATAATTTGCTTGAAAGTTTATTTCAATTAAAGAATATAAGAATTTTTAGTTTTACATTATTTTATAAGAATTATAAGAAAAGTTTGAAGATATCTAAAGGTTAAAGGCTAATCGAAAGCCGTAAAGTGAAGAAGTACAGACAATGCAGTCGGCAATAGATAAAGGGTAATCAAAAGCCGTTAAGTGAAGAAGGACAGACAATACAATCAGCAATAGATAAAGGTTAATCAAAGGCCGTTAAGTGAAGAAGGAAAGGACAGACAATACAATCAGGAATAGATAAAGGGTAATCAAAAGCCGAAAATTAAAGAAGTACAGACAATGCAGTCGGCAATAGATAAAAGGTAATCAAAATCCGTTAAGTGAAGAAGGACAGACAATACAATCAGCAATAGATAAAGGTTAATCAAAAGCCGAAAGTGAAGAAAGACAGACAATACAGTCGGCAATAGATAAAGGGTAATCAAAAGCCGTAAAGTGAAGAAGGACAGACAATACAATCAGCAATAGATAAAGGTTAATCAAAAGCCGTAAAGTGAAAAGGGAAAGGACAGACAATACAATCAGCAATAGATAAAGGGTAATCAAAAGCTGTAAAGTGAAGAAGGACAGACCATGCAATCAGCAATAGATAAAGGTTAATCAAAAGCCGTAAAGTGAAAAAGGAAAGGACAGACAATACAATCAGCAATAGATAAAGGTTAATCAAAAGCCATAAAGTGTAGAAGGACAGACAATACAATCGGCAATAGATAAAGGGTAATCAAAAGCCATAAAGTGAAGGACAGACAGTACAATCTGCAATATATAAAAGTTAATCAAAAGCTGTAAGTGAAGAAGGAGAGACAATTCAATCAGCAATATATAAAGGATAAACGGACATGGAGTGCTGCAATTGTCAATCTGAGGTCCTAATCTAGTTTAGGTATTTAAATGTTCCTTTGTGTTCTGCTAGATATTATTCAGTATATCATCAGCAATCCACGGTTGATTACGTTAGTATCACATATTCGTCGTGAAGGAAAACAAGCGGAAGCAACCGTGGGTTTAATTTTGTTTTGACTGTTGTATCTGCTGACATTTTTTATATGAGTTCGAATCCCGCTCATGACAAGTGTACGCGATACAACATTACGTGATAGCTCTTCAGTCAACTTGCGACAGGTTGGTGATATTCGTCCGGCACTCCTGTTTCCTACACCAATAAAATTAACCGCCACTATATATAGCTGAAATATTGTTGAAAATGGAGTTTAAGCTATCACTCCTATGGCAATTAATAACATGGACTTGATATACATTTGCATAGATAATATTGATTAGTCACACATATTTCTTTAAAATAAAAATCATTCTATAAATTGGTATATATTTTTCTACTATTCTGCTACTGTCACCCTGTAACATCAAACAGGAAAGCAGTAGTGCCATCATCCACAACCAATAACCTATTAGTAGATGTGTCATAGTAAAGCACGCGTGGTTTATTCAGACTATCAATGAAAGATAGTAGTTGTCTATGACGTTGTCCATCGGGGGAGATAACCACGACGTTGCTAGAACCATGACCGACGACATATACGTTCCCATCACTGTCAACAGAGATAGAAAGTGGACCCTGTAAAATACGGTTATCATTGAATTCCCATTGTGTTGTACCATGTAAATCACAGCATTTTGCGGTATGTGTGTAGCAGTCTGTGTAGTAAAGTTTGTCTCCAGATGTAGCTACGTAACAAACGTTAGACACATTATTATTGATGATAACCCTTTCAGATTTATCACTAAGGTTTACCATCCTTATTCCTGCACTCCCTGTACAGTGATATATTGTTCTACCTCTAACAGCCATGCCATAAATGTTCGTAGCCATGGACACAGTTTTCATGCCTTCCTTACTGTCTATGTCTATTATAGCTATACATTTATTAAGTCCCCACCCAGATGATACAGCAAAGCTATTGTTATCTTTAATATAAACTGCATCATAAGTAAAGGATCCTGTTGTATCTTCACCTATCTGGAATAATTCTACCCCTTCTTTGTTTATAAAGGTGACAGTGTTGGGTTGGTAACAGGACAATACCATTCTACCATCTGGAAGTAAACAACATCCTGTGATACATCTCCCCTTAGTGTTTATCTTTTGTTTCAGTTTCAGCTGTATATTTTCAATTGACATAGGCTGTGATAGGTCACCTACCATCATCTGGGCTTGTTTATCTTTTTTTGTCTATCACAGAGAGATGGAGACCTTGACATGATGTTGAAATCCTGTAATATATTAGTGGTATTAAAATGGAAATCAACATTTATTCATTGTCACTTTGATATATGTACGCCACTTAGATTAATTAATCAAAATAAGATTGACTTTCCAATTAACACTATTTACTGGTGCTGTCTTATTTTACATCGAAGATACAATCGGAGATGAAAAACAATACCACAACGACAAACCAGTTCTGTATTCCAGTTTGAATTTAAGATAATTATATTTGGAGGGTTATGTGGTGGTACTTGTGCAGGTAACAAAAATATTAGTATGTAATCATGCCATCATCACAAAATGAGAAAACACATATTGCCACCATTGATATCATTGTACGCAATGCTAATGACAAATAAGTTGTGCAATGACACACTCACTGTATGTTAGATAGCTAACCTGTCCTTAAATCCAGTTTTGTAAATAGATTAACACGACGGATATCACTAGTGGAGCATGAACTTCTTACCTTTCGAGAACACCCGAGTTCACCCCCAGTTTTAGTGGAATGTGTGTTGTTTGATCTTTGGTTTTCTTGGTAGTGTTTTATATGCAATATGATAATATAGTGCAATATGACAATTTTTTGGTCCTTGGTGATTTGAACTTTGACATGTTAAACAAGAAAAAAATGTGAAACTATAAATGATATCTGTGACATTTTTAATATATCACAGCTTTTGTCAAAACCTACTTGTTTTATGAAAGGATGCATATATGTACACCGTCATTGGTAAATATAATACTTACAAACAAGAAAGAAATGTGTTTTAATGTTCAGAACTTTCTAACTGGTATAAGTGATTGTCACAATTTGATATCAGTATCAATCAAGGGTAAAGTAAATGTACTGAAACGACATAAAATTACCTATAGAAATTATATCAATTTTGATATAGACAATTTTAACTCAGATATTGATCATATAAAGATACCATCCTCTGAAAATATCACTACATCAGAACAACTAAATGAAGTGTATACAGAGTATTAATATAATTTCACAAATGTCCTTAACAACCATGCACCTATGAAAACAAGACAAGCAAGAAAACAACCATTACCTTGCATGAACAGCGAACTCAGGAAAGCTATGTATCGAAAAAAAATGCTTTACACACAGTTCACGAAACAGAGAAACTCCAAAACATGGGAGAAATATAGGAACCAACGAAATCTGGTGACAAAGCTTCAGAAAATATCTACAAAAAACTATTTTTTAGAACGTTGCACAGGTGGAGCCAAAAACAGTAATGTTTGGGTAACAGTAAAACCATTTTTCTCTAAAAAAAATGTCAGTCTGGTGACCAAAAAAAATGTATTGTATGAAAACAACCAAATTGTCAATAAAACCGAAGAAGTCACAGAAAATTTTAATACTTGTTTCGCTACAGTTGCAAATAAGATTGGAAGTGATGTTGTATATGATCCATCCACACATCCGAGTATTTTACAAATAAAAAATCAATCATGTACAAATACTCCTTTTGATTTTCAAAAAAACAAGCATAGACAAGGTGAAAAAAATAATAAACAAACTAAACATTAAAAAGGCTATTGGTGCAGATGGTATACCGGCTAAGGTAGCTAAACAAAGTAAATCTACTATAGTGCCACAATTAACATCTTTAATAAATTTAACAATTGATACTGGTTTTTTTTTCTGACAGACTAAAACAGGCACATGTAACACCAATCCACAAGAAGAATGATCAACTAGACAAAGCAAATTACAGACCAGTTAGTGTTTTACCAATTTGTTTCCAAAATATATGAAAAAGTTACAATTAGGTGATTTTTTTGAAAATATTTTTAACCCTTATCTATGTGCATTTCGACGTGGCCATGGTTGTCATACCACACTGTTAAGGTTATTAGAAGACTGGCGTACGGCATTAGATAACAATCATTATATAGCTGCCGTGTTGATGGATCTGTCAAAGGCATTTGACTGCCTACCGCGTGCAATTTTGCTTGACAAATTGTCAGCTTATGGTGTCTCAAACCATTCAGTTTTAATTCTTAAATCGTATTTGTCTAATAGGAAACAAAAAATTGAAATTAATGGTATACTTAGCAGCTCGGCTGACATCCATAAAGGGTACCCCAGGGATCTATCCTGGGTCCCCTTTTGTTCAATGTATTTATAAACGACATATTTTTATTTATAAAAAATGGTTCATTGTACAAATATGCAGACGATAACACTCTATTTTTCAGCCATCCGGATTACAACTCCTTAATTTCTACTCTTGAATCAGAATCTCTAGAGCTTATCAAATGGCTTAAAATAAACAAAATGCAAGCAAATCCTGATAAATTTCAAGTTCTGGCCATAGGTAAAAAAAGAACACATGAACAAAATCCATCTATACATATTCAAACTGCTGATCTCTCATGTGAAGCAACTGTTAAACTTCTTGGTGTAGACATAGATTACCAACTACATAACTACATTTTGATACACATATAAGTAAAATATGCAGGAATGCATCTCAACAACTGAACATTCTTAACAGAATTGGATCATATCTAAATAAATTGAGCAAGTTAACTATTTTTCACACATTTATTTTGAGTAATTTTAATTTTTGACCTCTAGTATGGCATTTTTCTACAGAAAAAAAACTCAAAAAAAATAGAAAAAGTACAAGAACGGGCACTGTGGTTTCCATACGAAGATTTTACAAGCACTTATGAAAAATTATTGCAAAAAGCTAAAATACCATCACTACACCTTCGAAGACAACGAAAAATGGCTCTTGAAACTTATAAAATTATAAATAAACTTGCACCAGTATGTTTTCATGACCTACTCAAAATAAAAGATTGCAAATATACTTTCAGATACAACAATATTTTGGACATACCACGTTTTAGAACAACAACCTATGGTAAGAAAAGCTTCAAGTTTGCTGCTGCCACCCTGTGGAATGGCATTCCGGACCATTTCAGGACTGCAAACAGCTTTTCTCAATTCAAAAGTTTGATTCGGTCCTGGAATGGCTCGGAGTGTTGTTGCTCGGCATGTAACTAAGTTAAACAAATTCTTGTTTTCTTGCTGCTTCTCATTTTGATCTCTGCTTAATTCGTTGCTCTTTTTGATTGATAAATTGTCTGTGCCAAATTTGCATGAAATACTTAATTTTTAGTGGAATTTGTTATGCCATTTGCTGCTTGTTTTTAGTATGTGCCTTTTTCTTACTTGTGCTGATTAGTGCTTTTAGAAAAAAAATACATGAAATGCTTAAAGTTTTAGTTGTATGTGACATGTCATTTGCTGCTTATTTCTATGTATGTGCTTTTTTATGTTCATTTTCTTTCTTATTATTGCTTTTATCTGTGCTTAATTTGCTTGAAATGCTTAAATTGTAGATGTATGTGTCATGTCATGTCTTATCCTTTACATGCTCTTATTGTTTTAATGTTATGTTTGTATTCGATGAAAAGCTCTTGAGAGCTTATGTTATTTATTATGTATATGTACCGAATCAAAATAAAGCTTTCTTATATCTTATATCTTATATCTTATAGAACGCTGTTTGTTTGTTTGTCCCGTTTTTCTTTGGTCATTGTGTTGTCTATCCTTCTTCGATTTATGGATTCTGATTACTTCTTTGATATTTTCAATTTATTTTTGTGTTTTCTCTAGATAAACTCAGCTTGAAGAGAAATAATTAAGTTTATCGTTAAAGGATAAACGGATTTAATAAAAGTGAACTTAGTCTTAACTTAAGTTTTAGAATTTTGAAATTCCGGAAACCGGCTTGTATCCGGATCGCGCCCGTCATTTATGCAATCCGTGATATCACACATTCTCAGCATCCAATTTTCGGCAGCAGGCACATTGTCAACAAAAAATTCATAATCAAGAGATTCCGGAGGTACACTTTTTCTATATTCGGACATTATACGTTACAGCCACATGACTAAGGGTTAAATTCTGTTCTTGAGAGGAAAATATTATTCTAATGTGATTATTGCGATTATTATATATAATTAATTGCTGTGGTCGTGTGGATGATATTTATAGAAACATTACACAGAGATCGCCGGTCAGGAGGTCAGCGTTATATTAATAGAATTGCTGTCGGAACAATACACGGTCAGTAGGTTATCGTTATTTTTAGACTTTAGCTCTTGCAAAATAAGACATTGTCAACAAAAATCTTTGCAAATTTAAATTGATTGAATCCACCACCATCAACGAAATGAAACCTCCCAAAAGGCAGAGGAAACAATCTGCAAAATCACAGATGACACAGGGATCGGGACCAAAACGACAAAAAACTTCAAACAGACACCAGAGACAAGAAACAGATAGCCACTACGTGCCTCCACAGAGGGTTTGGTATTTATTTTCAAGGG
>MJUT01057118.1:919147-944994 GCA_002080005.1 Gigantidas platifrons
GAGCAAGTTAATGTTCATCTGGTGTGTAAACCCCATGAAACAAACTAACTTCAGAAATGTACATATAGTGTCTACAACCCATGAACAAGTTAAATACAGAAATGTACAATTAATGTTCAGACCCCATGAACAAGTTAAATAAAGAAATGTACAACTAATGTCCAGAACCCATAAACAAGCTCAGCACTGTACTGAAACAGTCGGGAGTAGATAACTGCATTTCTCTTCCAGTTGTCCCGCGGAAGATGAGTGAACGGTAAATGCGATGTGTCCAGCTGTTTGCTACCGACGATGTATGTGTTATCACAATAAAACATTGTAGACAAAATAATCTGACGTAGTAAACGAGAAGATAAAAATGTTACCGTGGTGATTCTGAAAGTATGCAGAGGAGAAAACTCTTTGAGTTCATGGGAACAATTATAGGGGTAAATAAAGTCAGAAATTGTACATAGGTCACGGAAGCCACCTGCTTCGATATAAGATCAAATTCAATTCCTTGACGGTGTAAACTCCTTGACCGCAAAGGGAATCGAAGCTACATTTGTGGGGTCAAAATCTGTAAGAATGTGTTAATAGATCAAAGTAACCACCAATACCCATCCCATCCCCGGCTACGCAGGATAAAAAATATGTAGGAATGTATACATAGATAATAAACGTAAGAGAATACCGAAAGTGTCTTCAAAAATGGACAATCTAGAGAAACTGACAGCATAGGGTACACAAGACGAAGGAAAACAAAACAAAAATACATAATGTGTAAAGTTGTGGCTTGAAAAACAGTGTTCAAACATTTAAAAATACTTGGGAAGTGGAAACTGTAGTACATCATAAAAACCAAAAATGTTCCATATTTCAAATGAATAAAGGGTATCACACTCACACTATCACAAGTATAATAATCAAAATTCTGACACAAGATAGGTGTCAAGGTCAACACTGACTAGTCTTTTATGGTCCCTTATGTAATCTGAATGCATGGTGCCCAGTGAAAAAAGGGGGTGGGGCATAAGCAGGTTTTCGTCACTGTATTTATTTACATTAACATTCCTAGTTAAGCTTAACATCCATTAGGCAAGGCCGACTTGATGACAAGGGATTAAGGTCGATGACTTCTGACCCGGCCTCCAAAAAGGACAGTTTTTGGTCCGATACCCACCAGAAATGTTAAGAATTCCACACACCTACCCACGGTCGGTATTTATTTGATTTATGTTTTAGCTCTTCGGCCTTTCCTTCCCAATAAGCTTGACGATATAGATTCATAGACCAAACCGAAAGATAATATGTGCTATTGAAGATGGCGGCCGTTATTAAAATAAGCTGAACAATTGTTGGAAGTGATGATCACATCGATAGACTAAATCGAAAGGTCATATGAATTGTTGAAGATGGCAGCTGTTGCTAATAACAGCTTCATGGAAGTGACGGTAAGCATCCATAGACCAAACCGAAAGTTAACATGCGCTAGTGAAGGAGGCGGTCGTCACTACAAATAGCTGAACAGTTGTTGGAAGTGACGGTAAGCGTCCATAAAGGAAGCTTTATTTGGTGTTGTTTTTTTTTGACATTTTAGATTTTAACCCTTCAATAATTGGTAATTATTGTTTGGCTTCCAAGGTGTTTGTGGGTCAAGAAATCATTTAACAAGTTTCTGTTCATGGCGTCTAGAACCCCTGAACAGGATACAGAAATGTACATATTTGTTTGAACACACATGTATGAGCAAGTTAAATACAGAGATGTGTATTATGAATAAGGAAGGACAGTCGTGATCGAATGATATTTAGATTTATAACTACATGTGCAATCAGCGAGTCGTTACTTCGATACAACATTATGTGATAAAGAATGACAATGGCTTGCGGCATATCAGTGGTTTTCTCCGGGTACTCCAGTTTCCTCCAACAATAAAACTGACATCTACGATATATCTGAAATATTGTTAAAAGAGGGATTAAACAGCATAACCCATAAACCATATTATAATTAGTGACATGAATTTGATATAAAGTTGGATAAATAATATTAATAAGTCACATTTATTTCTTTATCTGCTTATTGGTAAATAATGTTCTGATTTTCTCCTACTGTTTCTTTGTAACATCAAACAAAAATGCAGTACTATTGTAATTTACAACTAATAACATATTGGTAGATTTGTCATAATCAAGGACACGTGGTTTTATCAAGCCATCCTTGGAAGACAATAGTTGTTTATGACGTTGTCCATCAGGGGAGATAACCACGACGTTGTTTGAATCATAACCGACGACATACACATTCCCATCATTGTCTACAGAGACACCAAGTGGATACTGTATAAGATATTCATCTTTAAATTCCCATTTGGTTGTACCATGTAAATCACAACATGTCACGGTATGTGTGTCAGTGTTTGTGTAGTAAAGGTTGTCTCCAGATGTAGCTACGTAATAAACTCCTGACATGTTTCTGTTGATAATATCACTTACAGTCTTATCATCAAGATTTAACATCTTTAGTCCATTATTCTCTGCACAGTAGTATATTGCTTTACCTCTAACAGCCATGCCATAAATGTCCGTATCTATGGAGACAGTTGTCATGTCTTCCTCACCTTCTATGTCTATTATAGTTAAACATCTACTATCGCCAACGCCAGATGACACAGCAACGCTATTGGTATCAGTAATACAAACTGTATCATAAGCATAATTTCCTGTTTTATCTTTACTTATCTGAAATAATTCAGCTCCTTCTTTGTTGATAAAGCTGACAGTATCCGTACTGTAAGAGGACAATACAATCCCACCATCTGACAGTAAAGAACATCCTGTGATACCTATCCCCTTAATGTTTATCTTTTGTGTCAGCTTCAGTTTTATATTTTGTACTGACATAGATGTTGATAGGTTAGCTACCATCATCTGAGCTTGTTTATCTTTTTTTCGAGCAAAGGTAATCTCAGAAGGTTTTGATTCAACAATTACTTCGCCAAACTTGTTAATGCTGGTTGTGATAGTCTTCAGATAGGTGTCTATCTTGCATGATAGGTTTGCTTGATTTAAACTATCGCCGTTAAGTAGTGACTGTAAACACATGTCGTTGGTTTCTACGTCTTTCTCTATTTGCTTCACGGCTACAAATGTTTGTAGGTCTGAAGCATATCTTTTAAGGTTAACCATATTTGTTTGGTATTCTGTTAGTTCTTTCTGTTTCTCGTCTAATGATACCAGTAGTTCATGCGTTTCTTTGGTTTCTTGTGTTACTGCTTCAGTCAATTCCTTCAACATATCTTCTTGTAACCTGTCAAGATGATTGTTGATTTTTGTCCTCAGTTCCTGTATTTCAATCTCAATTATTAGTTTCTGTTCTTTAACAGCACTTGAATTGGTCTCTCTATTTTGTCTAATCTTATCAATAGTTTCAATCATTTCTTTAATTAAATGCTCGATCTCAGTGAACATACTTGATGTCTTCACGTTGTTTGTTATTTTTCCATGATATTTACATTCTTACAGTCACTATGATTTTCCACGATACAAATTCTACAACACAGACACTCATGTTCTCTACAGTATAAACTGAACTTTTCGTGGTGTTTGTCGCAATATTCTTTAATTTCCAACACATAAGACGGCCATTTCTGGTACTCCTCTATATGTATTGTTGTATGATTTCGGGAAGGTTTCGCTAAACTGTGATGTTCTAAGCATGCTGTGCAAATTCCTTCTTCGCAATCTGAACACCAAACTTCTGATGACTTCGAAATATGGTAGATATCACATCTACCACAGAAAGATGGGGAACTTGACATGATGTTGATATCCTGTAATATATTACTGGTATTTAAAATATAAATTAACGTAGATTAATTGTCTTTAGTCACTGTGATTTCTATTCACAACTTAGATTATTTAATTAAAATCAGATTGACTTTCCAATTATCACTTCATTTTCTGATGCTGTCTTATTTTATACCGAAGATACAATCGAAAAAAAATGAAATATTACCATACCGACAAAACAGTTCTATATTCCAATTGGAATTTTTGAGAATTGTATTTGGAGGGTTTTATGGTGGCAATGGTGCAGTTATAAATAATATTGTTAGTTAAATGTTTCATCAACACAAAATGGGAAACATCTTTTGCCCACATATATCATGATGTTAATAACAAATCCACTATTGCCACCATTGACCTTCTTGTGCTCAATTTTAAAGACAAACATTGTGTGTATTGCTACACTGTATGCTTCATATCTAACCTAACAATCCTATATCCGGACTTGTAACTAGAGTAACACGATCGGTGTCACTAATGTAGCTGGCACTACTTATCCTTCTGGAGCAGATGAGTTCACCCCAGTTTTTAGTGGGATTCGTGTTGCTCAATCTTTAGTTTTCTGTGTAGTGTTTTGTAGATTGTTGATTGTCCTTTTGTCTTTTGGGCATTGTGTTGTTTTTACTTCTTTGTTATATGGAATTTTTGTTATCTTCAAACTCCTCTTAGAATAAAGTTGATGTTTTCCCTAGATAAATTCAGCATGGTACAGGTAATGTGCCTTCTATTTCAATGACCATGCTGACCTCACATAGGAGGTGTTTATGGTCTTCTCTAATATGTGAAATTATAACATTATTTCAGTACAAATAACTCTTTTTAAGTGGGCGAGATTAATCGTGCACCAATATGATTCTGGCATGGCCTTCGGCATATTAGATACAAACATTCACAATAATTATATGTTGTCACTCTTTATTTGTGCTGAGAAATATTTTGGAGGTGGAGCGTTGGGGGTGCAAAATACATATTTATCCACGAGAGTAGGGCAGAGATAATTGACCCCTTTCTATATCTGTTCGGGTGTAAGTACACAACACATAGTAACCACTTTAATATTAATTAGTTTTGTAAATACCAATGTTTGTGAAGTGAATCATCTGTACTGAAGCTACTACGGGGTCATATTAATAATAAGAGTGAGTGAGTGATTGTTGTTTAACGCAAATTCAGCTGTTTTTCAGCTATATCATGTCGAGAACGAGTTAACTTTCACTATGATGATGATGAGGTCCGCTTTGTACTAGACGAACACGCTGAGATGGAGAGTGCTAGCTCATTGAAACAACAGTCGGCGGGTATACATGTCGGTCCATTCGGACGCATTATTCTGATTCCGATCCGACCAATCTTTGCTCTTTCTCCTTAATGATGCGTGCTTAGCGGAGAAGCAACAAATAACAGTTGGGAGGATGCTTCCCCGTTTTCCTTTGGTTATTGTGTTTCCTGTCCTTCGATTTACTGCATCTGATTACCCCTTTGATATCTTCAAAGTTTTCTAAAATGGTTTTATGTCGCTTTGCTGCTATGTTATACGTAGCTAAATGTGCTTTACATGTTTCTATGATTAGATACAGACGTTTATTGCACATGATTAATTGATGTGATAACATGATAAAAAAATACTCCACTGTCGATACAGTTCAAAATCATTTTGAAAAATTATAGTAAGAGGCACTCATTAATAGGAAAAACGAGTGTAGCACGACGGATGCATCAGTAGAGTAGGAAATGATTATCTTCTCCGAGCACCCGGGTTCACCCCCGGTTTATTAGGGTTGTGTTGCTCAATCTGTAGATTGAAGTGTTTTGAATAGATCATTGTTTATCATTTAAATCCAAAAGAAAAATTATAATAAGAGGCACACTCGATACACCTATCACACATACATGCCCAAACCGCTCACTTTCCTGGTATGGTACAGACACTTCAATGAAAAGTGCCGAGATTAAGCTAGTTTTATGCCTATGGGAGTGAGTGATTGTAGTTTCATACACGGTGAACAATTTATCAGCTATATCATGGTGAGGACGAACACGTTTTTTATGAGACGATGATGGTGTCTGTTTTGTCCTAGACCGACACGTTGAGTTGAATTTCTATCACCCTAGCTCATTAAAACAACAGCATACTTACACATGAAATATAAACATGTCACTCTACTCAGACAAATTATCCTGATTCCGAACCAACAAGTTTGTTTTCTTAGCCTTTAGCCATATGTGCTTAGCAGAGAAGCAACAATTTAAGCATGTGTCAGTTGTACCAGAAAAGATATATCTTGGTCAGGGATCGTATATATCATTTATTTATCCAGTCAGTGCACTTTGACTGCTCAAATAGAAACAGTGCATGGTAAATATAATTATAATCCTTCCCTCTCGCTGTATCTACCTGCTGACTCCATAAGCAAAACTCGTATCAAAGTTCGCGTGAGCTGAGTAGGACTTATCAACAGTGAGCAGGGGTTATCACCAAATTCTACCAACATTTAAACGGTAATTCCTGTGAAGATGACAAAAGTAAATAAAATTCATCAACACCATTAGCTAGTTAACATTATGTTTTTAAACATATATCACTGTCGTGTCAGCAATATCAACGAACATCGTCCTACAAAAATGTATTTTACACAATTCTTGATAATCTCTGCTGAAACGTCATAATTTTTACGTCATAGGGGAGGTCGCGACCTTTGTGTTTTCTATACCGGAACGGCATTGGTAAACAAAACCTTTAATGAAAATGGGTGACTTGGATGTTTGTAATAAAAAAAAACCAATGAACATCACCATTAAAGGAAAAATGCAACAATCTTAACATTTATATAAATCTGTAAAAATACATGGTATATTTGCAAACTACTTATGAACTACGCTTTTGGGGAAGCGTATTTTTAATATTTCGAATCATGTAATTTTTCGCGCGAAAATACAAATATAGATGTATCCATTTTCATGTTTGATTTAAGGATGATAAGCATGTCATCTGAATGTGAATATGATTGATACTGAAAAATATAAGCCTGCTCGAGAGCATATTAAATTTGTGACACGTTCGCTTCACTCACTCGACAACAAGCTTCATATTCTGGCTCGGGAGGCTGATATTTTCGGTATCAATCAATTCACATCCAAATAGCATATACATATATAATTTTCAGGTCTGTTCAGGTGAAAGCAATTCAGTATATAACTGAAATACTGTTGAACATGGAGTTAAATTATATGACTCTAACGGTAACCCAAATTAGAAAAACAAAACGTGTACACAACAATCCCAATAATCGAATTGAAGACACATTTAAATGGAAAATAAAAATCTAGTAAATATACATATTCTCCCGAGATAGTATTCTCTGAACAACACAAGATAACCTACTTCTTAAATGGGGTACATGTAAACTAAATCATGTAGTGATGTCTAAAATAAAATACTAATCAACGTCAACAGTATGTACCGACCCTGTTTGTGGATAATAAATGTACAGAGGGTAGGTACATAAACTGTTGTTACCATAACAATATAAGAATATGAATAAGCACACGTAACGATGAAATAATAAAGCACAGGTAAGCCATCCAGATGAAACGGTGCTTTGATTATCGTTCTTTGTACAATAATACCTTAGCAAAGTTATTGTAAATGTGGCCTCTATTATCACATACAGGCCGCTTATTAGAGACCGAAGATACAAGCCGCTAATAGGGGCCGATGATACAGGCCGCTGTACTTTAATAATTTAACCCATTTTTGAGACAAGGTATATATCATTTACCTGGTCAGAATACATTTCTCTGACGTCACACAAGTGTTCGAACAGTGGATTATTTTTTAAGAAACTACAGTTTATTCTTTTGTTCATGAATATATAAACTTTAACCTTTTACTGTGTTAGGCTTAAACACGTGTTAAACATATTTTGGCACTTTCGGGTATCGAACCACTGTTGGGCTTTTTCAGGTCTACTTTGACTTTCAAAATTTCCATCTAACCGCTTAGCTACGGTGACCACATTGCTATACTTTATAATTAGTATATAGTAAGATTTTTTTTAAAAAGATATCAACAATTTGCTTACAAAAACAACATACAAGACAAGATACAAGTATTTCAGATCTGGCATAATTTATATTCAGAACTGACGAGTATGTGAACTTTTAAAATGTATTCCCGCAATACAAAAACAACCAACAAACCGACCGCAAGTAATAACAAACCAGACAGACCACAGTTGAGCATTTGGGACACTTGAAAGACCTTGAGATATCTAAATATAAACGATTCTTTTTCACTTGAAAGACCTTGAAATTTCTAAATATAAACGAGAATTGAAATGACGTTGACCGATAAAAATTTGTCGTTTTCTTTTGTTAATTGTTGTCTTATTTGGCTTTCTAAACATTAAAAGTGTAAAAATATATACCATACCATTTATTTTTTCAACAACACTATTATTGTACAAGTTAGATACATTATTATTGAAGCAAAATAATTTGCCCGTATTGGATACGCACCTCGACCTTGACCTGAGTACTCATGCGAAACAAAAACCCCGCTATATTCAACACCGCTTCTTTTGCTTCAATAGTACTGTATCTATCGTATACATAACGAGAGACAGAAATTAACAGTTTTCCTTTACAGAGCCCTAAGTTCAACCTGTCTTTATTGGGTCCGTGTTACTTATCTTGTTTTGGTTGTGTTTGTTCACGTTGATAATTGTTTATCTTTAATTCTCTCTTAGATGTTCGGGTTCGTTTTTATCTCCGGTCTCCTGACTTAATTACGTTATTTATGCTTGCTTACGCATAGTGGTGTCCAACACATAATGTTGTGATGTTGTTTTGTTTCTCTTCGTCTTGTGTGCTCTATGTTTGCAGTTGCTATGGGTTGTCTATTTTTGATTGGCTCTTCTGATGTTCCTTTTAAACTTTCTCATTTGTACCATGTTGTTTATCTCTCTGCATTAATGCATCAAACATGTGTTCTCATATTTGTACATATGTATGTACAAAGAATAACAACTTTACCTGAAAACTTATATAGAGTAAGAAAGACTGCAACACGGAAGATACCACCAATGGAGCAGGGGTTGCTTATCATTCCAGAAAACCTGAGTTCACCCAATGTTCTTGTGGGATTAATGTTGCTCAATCTTCTGCTCGGAATGTTTTGTAGATTATTTTGTTCTTTGTGTTTTTGCAATTGTGTTGTCTGTCCTTCGATTTACGGCTGCTTGTTACCCTTTTGGTATCTTCAAACTTTGTGTAATCAGCTTCATGGTTACTGATGATGGACTGGTGTCCACCAAGAGTCAGACCAATAATAAGAATAATACACAAAGAAGTACAAACCCAAGGAAACACTTGAAGCTATTTTTTAGCGAATGAAAGTATGTATCTCAATAAAACTGAAGAACATGTAGTCACAAAGGGAGATAATTATGCCTACGTTTGGAGAATGCTAAGGCTTCTTTTAGAGGACGTTCCAAGCAAATACATAAATAAACTTTTTTCAAAAGATAACAGATACTTTAAATGGTGTAAGAACAGTTTGAAGATACCAAAGGGGCAATCAGAAACCGTATATCGAAGAAGAACAGACAACACAATCGCCAAAAGAAAAAGTACAAAAGGACAAACAACGATCGACAAAGCATACATATAAAACTAAAGATCGACTAACACGAACCCCACTAAAAACCGGGGTGAACTCAGATGCTTCGGAAGGGTAAGCAGTTCCTGGTCCACTAGTGGCACCCTTCGTTTTAATCTAGTTACAAACCCGGTAATAAGTTGTGAATGAGGAAAGGACCGGGAAGTGTTTACGGCAAGTGGTACATATCCGTGGTCATTTGTGACACAGAAATCTTAAAGAAATGATTAGGTGGTGTCTATTTTATAGGTGATGTTCGGATGGCCTCTGGTGTTATCTTATTACGCCGGATTCCTCTCCTCCATGAGTGGAACCCGTCGTGTTAATCTAAATTAGTTGCACATTTGATTTTTCTATAATAATATACGGACAAAACAGGTGCAAATGAACGAGAATGAATATGAGAATAAATCAAGTGACGATGAAAAATCACAACATACAATGGCGGCGTTATATGCCAATGATATTCAACTAAATTTGAGTTGAAACAGTACATCCCCAGATGTTCAAGACCCAAATGATGATGACATAGACAATCCAAGCACTGTTAAACCTATTTTCATACAAGACCAAGACATTTTTGTTAGCGTCAAAGTAACATAACACATATGGGTCACACACGTTGAAATATACAAGACAATATGTGATAGTATAGATCCAGCAGCTATAAAGGGCATACAAAGAGTCAGGTCCATGTGGGGGATCTACATGGACAACGAAATAGACAGATTAACATTAATAGTAATCAAGTGTAACAATTAATGGTAGACACAAAATCTTACACAAAATCCCAAAAATCCTGCAAGACAAAGACCAGATACAACAATAATAAGAGTGAAAGGAGTGCCATTAGCTGCAGATGGTGGACAAATCAGAAGTGTACTTGAGATCGTGATAAAAGTAAGAGATTGGGAAATTCTGGACATGCATAGATAACAATTAACAGTTGATGGTAGACTTACTGGTTGGGAAACAGGGAACATAATTATTATTAGTAAAACATTAACATCCCCAACGCGTAAAGCAGTTAAAATAGGATGAAACAATGCATATATAAGCCATCAAGGGAAACCACAACAGACAAGTAATATATCTGAAGTGGTTTGTCACAATTTCGTGAGCCTGGACACTTTATTTTCAATTGTGAAAATGAGTGGAAATGCAGAAGGTGCAAACAGACTGGACACAAGCAAATATATTGTCCACATGCTATGGATGAAACTATATTTGATGAAGAGATGCAACAAGGGGATTAGATTAGTCATGATATAAAAGATGTACATGAAGAAAACAAATGAACATCAGAATGAGGAGGAGTGTAGTAAAAATATAGAACAAAACAGTAATAAAAACAATGTGAATGATTCTGGAAAAAAAGCCAACAGGACTGTCAAATAGAAAACCATTAAAAATAAAAACATGGATTTAAAGCTCAAAACTGTAGAAATATTGAAATAAAATGTGAAGTTATATTTGAGAATGTAATTGAAAATATTATGAATATTAATGTAGTCATGATTTTGCATGTAATATGCATTATGATTTGTGATTTAATATATCATTTGAAAGAATTATGTCATATATACGTCAAAAATTATAGTAAGAAAGATAGTGTATATTGTATGACACACCGTTATGACAGTGAGGTTTCACAGGGCTAAATGTAGACGTAAACAAATTAAACTTACCTGTCGAGAAAATGGGTCATTTGTCTTGTGTAATTAAGCAAAATTGATTCACCTCAAATGCAGAAAAAGTTTACCGCTACGTACCCAAGAAAAATATAAACACAAACATGTGGGCTGTACAACCGCAGTGTACCCGTGGAAATCATATGTCCTTTTATTATATGAAATATTAATATATTTGAGGAACATATTCCAAATAAGAATCCTGCTACCAATATATTGGACTACAAGACCATATTACAACTTTAGTAGCAAATGCATA
Organism: Gigantidas platifrons; assembly: GCA_002080005.1. Taxonomy (NCBI): domain Eukaryota; kingdom Metazoa; phylum Mollusca; class Bivalvia; order Mytilida; family Modiolidae; genus Gigantidas; species Gigantidas platifrons. The sequence goes on from MJUT01057118.1 coordinate 930,587, forward strand.
AATGAAATACTTCTATTTATAGTCATTTCTTATCTACAAATAAAAGATATGATATACACCAGAGTACAAACGCAAACATTATGCCGTGAAAGTACATATAAAGATGTCATACAAACAAATGAAATGTACTTACCTTATGTAGTCGGAAAGTCGTCTATCGTCCTTTTACTAGTACATAACTTTTCTGTTGTAAAGTCAATGGTTAGAACATTTATAAACATTACACACGAGACAGAAATTCACGCACGAGGAGGTACAAGGTCAATTATTACAAATACAAAAAATCAATACATGTTATGCAAAGTTAGGAGTATATGTAATGTATACAGTAATATTGTAAATATAAATGTGAGAAAAGCAATGTACTTATGCGAGCTATTTCTCATTATGTATAAGAATGAATATTATGTTTGTAAAGGTTTGACTGTTTTATTCATATGTGTTGTCGTAAAGTCAATTTTTATAAAATTCATAAACATTACCCACGTGGCAGAAAGTTCATTCACGAGGTGGTACAAAGTCAAAAATTATAACTACATGTATAGTAATTAATACATAGTATGCAATGTTAGGTGAATGTGTAATGTATACATTGTAAATATAGATGTAAGAATTAAAATGTACGTATGTCCGAAATTTGTCATTATGTGCAAATATGAAAATTGTGTTTGTAAATGTTTGAATTTTTTGTTCAGATGTGAGATTTTATTAGAAAATAATTTGATAATTTTGTTATATGACAATATCCAACACTAATATAATTAATTTTTGCACCCTCAACGCAAATGGGTTGCAGATGAAAGATAAACAAAGAAGATTGTTACAATGGATAAAAAATCAAAAGTGTTCAATTGTATTTCTGCAAGAAACGCACTTTTTATAACTAAAGTAAATGTTTTATTGAAGAACAGTCAGATTATCAATGTTTTAGTAGTCATGGAAATAACTCAAGTAGGGGGTGGCTATTTTGGTAAGTAATACATTAGATTGTGAAATTATTAGTCAGTTTATAGATACTGAAGGAAGACTAATTTTACTGAATACAAATATAAAGATACTAACATTACCTTAGTTTGCTTGTATGCACCAAATGTTTAAACAATTGAGAAGCCAAGTAGAATAAAAGTCTTTTGAAAGCCAAAAACAAAAACAAAAACAAAAACAAAAAACAAATCATAAGAGACTTAGCAGAAAATCACAGGGCAGCCTTAACAGACTAACCTACATCGGTTAGGTAACCAATGCTTAAGAGAGGAAAACCTTAGTTTAAAATAGCAATAATTACATATTTAAGAACTGTAAATTACGATAGAAAATATATCTACTAAATCTTGTAAGTGCTGAAACACTTAATAGTGGGTAGATGATTCAACCAGGGACGGGATTTTTTGTCCGTTTTCTTTTGGTCACAGTGTTGCCTGTCCTTCGTCGATTTACTGCATCCTATTCACCCTGTGGTTTCTTCAAACTTTTCTAAAAGGATTTAAACTCGCTTTAATGGCATGATATGTGTAGTCAAATGTGTTTTTTTTTTTACATTTCTCTAATTCTTGTTCAATTTTCACACTTCTCAACCCATGTGAGAAGAAATCGATAATCAACGTGTGGATCACTTTGTTCTCAGTCGCTGATCGGTCAATTACGCAATTAAGTAATTTCCGATGCTCATCTTAGCAATGTTTAAAAAATATAAACAAATCGCGATCGCGTCGTCTGCTTTATTAAAAAATGTCAGATATCCTTGTCTGATATTTTCCGTTTTGCCCTCTTACCGGTGTTTGATTCGTTTTCTCACTAATATTTTATTGAAAGTATAATATTTTCCTTCATGAAATATGACGTGACACATATGTTGACGTAATTGAAGAATGGCCTCAAAGGTACGGAAAAGGATATCTCGAAATACGAAAAAAATAAAAATAAAAGACACAAATATATTTCATACGGTTGGATTCTGTATTTAATAAAAAAAAAAAAAAAAAAAAAAAAAAAAAAACCCAAAAAAACAATGGTTAAATTCGTAATATATCTGTTATTCAGCTATCAGACATGTACAGGGTATATACTGTGACATTCCCGGCATAGGATATATATTTATAAAGGATCTATCGGTGCGCGACAAATGCTTTTACATATACATACTTTTGTTTGACATTATAAGGAAATTCATGTTTTCTTGTGACATATGTTTACAATGTTAATCAAAATAAATTAAATAATTACTTGAGTATGTTGTGTAAATGAGCCCTTATAACATCGGCGTAGTGATTTCGTTATGAAATCCACGTCAATTACAACAAAATGGAGGCACATTTGGGGAAAGGGCACCATAAGGATCACTTGCAAATATTTTTTAGTGGTTCATTAGAGAAACAATCTCTAACATTGTTTCCCGTTTATTACGATAATTTCTCAAATCTCGATAATTAAATTTAACTATCTTGATGTGACAAATCATCATAATAAACGGGAAACAATGTTAGAGACTATATTTTTCTATGATAAACTACAGACGTTTGCTACGTATGAATAAATAAATTTGTAGCAAATGCTTGAATTTGATTGGTTAGAATTTTTTATCCATCATGTCATAGATACAAATTTTAACCGGAAGTCACATGTTGGGGTCTCAATTGGGAAAATTTTTAATTTAAATTCTTCTAAAGCAATTATTATCCGTCAAAATATTTTTAGGACAAGAAAAAATAATTAATTAGGAATTAATTTATAAGGATTGATCACAATTTGTTGTTCGGTTCATTCGAAATAAACTCAAAAATGTGGTACACTTCCTTGCGTAACACGCTTCGCGGGTCACACAGTGTGCACCACATTTTTGAGTTTATTTCTTCATGAACCGAAAAAATTTGAGATCAATCCTTAATTAATTCATGTGATAAAATTATAAAACAAAAATACCCCACTGTCGGTACAGTACAAAATCCTATAGAAAAATGTTATTAGATGCACACTCGGTATGTCTATAACATATTTGCACGACCATACTGCTCACTTTCCTTCCAAGGGATAAATTATAGTAATAGGCACTCATTAATAGGAAGAACTAGTGTAATACGACGGGTGCCTCAGTAGATCAGGAAATGATTACCTACCCCGAGCACCCGGATTCACCCATTTGTTTTCGGTTCGTGTTGCTCAAAATTTAGTTTGAAGTGTTTGTATATATCATTGCTTGTCCTTTAAATCCAATAGAAAAATTCTAGTAAGAGGCAGACTCGATAAACCTATCACATATATACATGACCAGACCACTCACTATTTTGGAAAGATACAGACATATCAATGAAAGGTGGCGGGTTTACACTAGTTCTCTAGGAATGAGTGATTGTAGATAAGCACAAGGCCCATTTCAAAATCCAATAGAAAAATAATAGTAAAAAGCATATTCGATACACCTATTACACATATACATGACCATACCACTCATTCTCTTGGCATGGTACAGACACTTCAATGAAAAGTGCCGGGTTAAGTTCGTTCTATGGGAGTGCGTAATTGTAGATTAGCACAAGGCACAGTTCAAAATCAAATAAAACATTATAGTAAGAGGCACACTCCATACATCTATCATACATACATGACCAGACCGCTCACTTTCCTGGCATGTTACAGAAACTTCAATGAAAAGTGCCGAGGTGAGCTAGTTCTATGGGAGTGAGTGGTTGTAGTTTAATACAAAGTGAACAATTTATCAGTTATATCATGGTGAGAATGAACAATGATTTTTCTATGAGACGTTGATGGTATCTATGGTATCTGTTTTGTCATAGACTGACACGTTGAGTTGGATTTCTATCACGCTAGCTCATTAAAACAACAGCATACTTACACATGACAGATTAACATGTCACTCTACTTTGACAAATTATCCTAACTCCGAACCAGCAAGTCTTTGTTTTTACCTCTTAATGATATGTGCTTCACAGAGAAGCAACAATTTAAACACGTGATAGTGGTACCAGAAAAAAATATAGCTTTGTCAGTAAACCTATGGTACAAAAAATTATCAAGTTAATGCACTTTGACTGCTCAAATAGAACCAGTGCAGGATGCATATAAGCATATGAATTTCAGATCTGATCATTTGATAACAATTCACTATATAACTGAAATACTGTTGAAAGTAGGGTTAACCACAATAACTCTAACCATTACCCAAATTGGAAAACACAGGTGTACCAAACAATCACAATAATCGAATGGGGGAAACATTTAAATAGAAAACATTTGAAAATAGATCTAGTAAATAAACAGATATCAGAGATAGTATTGACAACATAAGATAACATACTTTTTATATGGGGTACATGTAAACTACATCATGTAGTGACGTGTAAGATAAATTACTAATACACGTCAACAGTATGTACCGACCTTGTTTGTAGATAATAAGAGTACAGACGGTAGGTACATGTAAACTGATGTCACCATAAAATCATAATGATATGGAGAAGCACATGTGTATGTAACGGCGTTTTGATAATCGTTCTATATATGCAGCCCCCTCAGACGGAGCCAACCACTAACCAGCCAGCGGACATATTGAATATTTTCTAATCTTGTTATATTTTAGCCAAATTTACTTAGCTTGAAGTAAGCTTTTTCACGGTCCTGAATTTGGGTTATCCAGGTGTAGCGGAGTTTTGATTACCGTCTTCTATAAAAGGAAGCTGGAATTAACAGCTTTCCACTCTCAAGCCCTAAGTTCACCCTGTTTTTATGAGGTCCGTGTTGCTTATCTTTAGTTGTTTTTGTTTGGTAACGTCGATAATTGTTTATCAATAACACTGTCTTAGATTTTCTGATTCGTTTTTATTTCCTGTTGATTTTAGGAAGACTAGTGCTTTATTTACGTTATTTATGTTTGTTTACCCACAGTGATGTCCATCACATATTGTGTTGTGCTTTTGTTTTGTTTTTCTTTATATTTGTGTACTCTATGCTGTCATTTTCTTGGGATTTTCCATGTTTGATTGCTCTTTGATATTCCCCGATGTTTATTTAGTCTTCCTCATTTTTTGCTATGTTGTTTATATCTCTGTACTAATGGAATATTTGTTTTGTCGTGCCTTCTCCTTTGTCTAGCTTTAGCATAATGCATGCGTTCTCGTGTTTGTACATATTTAGTCACAAAGAGTAACAACTTTACCTAAATGATATCATGTATGTCATCTCGTAGCAATCGCCGACAACTCATATAGAGTTAAGAACGAGTGTAACACGACCGGATTCCTCAGTGGAGCAGGAGTTGCTTATCATTCCAGAACACTTGGGTTCACCCGCGGTTATTGTGGGTTCGTGTTGGTAAATCTGTAGTTTGGAATGTCTTGTAGAACATTATTTGTCCTCTGGTAATTTTCATTGAAGCAATTGTAATGTCTCTCCTTCGATTTACGACTTCTGGTTACTCTTTTGGTATCTTCAAACTTTGCATAATCAGCATTGTACTTACTGATTATGGATTGGAGACAACCAACAGGCACAGTAATAATGTAAATAACGCACGAAGAAGTACAAACACAAGGAAACACATGAAGCTATTTCTTTTAGCAAAACAAATATGATTCCTTAAAATGGAAGTACATTTAGTCACAAAGGACAATAATTCTTTCTAACAACCTCGTATAGATACCATGTACCTCTACTTGTGTTGATAAGTACTGTAGGGTAAGCTTTTTATACTAGTAAGTCAAACATAGAGTGTTATATTAGTGAATGATTGAATGTTGTTTAACGCCAAGTGAATATTTTCTCAAATAAGTCTAGAACATTGTTAGACTAATACGAAGATGTGAATTTTTGCTCTTTATGCTTAAAAACATATTATAAAATGTAAAGATCTAGAGAAAAAACAAGTGGATGAAGGGTTATCTGTGTACCAACTACGCTCTTTACTTGTAACGTAACTATGGTGGTATGAACAACTGGTATCAAAACAGAATTTTGAATTTTGAACAGGTACTGAAATTCGATCTATTTGTTAGCAAGATAGCTTCTCATGTAATTAACATTTTTTGACAAGTTACTTTTTTGCTCATGGATATTAAATGTAGTGCCTACGCCGTCTTCCTGGAATAACCGTCATCAGATACGTTCACATCCAAAAGATTTGAAATCCACTCAATTTAAAAATCTTTGAAAACAGAAATCCTAATCTCTATGACGAGTTCTCCTGAGTGATACATATTTTTTCCCAAACTCTGAGAATATAAACCTCGATATCGTCTAGTTTTTTGTCACCTCCTAGAATGTTATTCGTCGGATTTTATTAATATTTTAACGATTTTTGCTTCAAACTTATGGAGGGGTTGGGGACTTTGTCCTTGCAGTACGATATGTCATGATATAGCTGAAGACGGTCTGAAAATGACAATCATCACCTATTAATCAAAGCAAGTTGTGGGGCTGTGTTGGTGTTATTTAATTACCCAGGTAACTAGAAACTTGTCTTATTGTTCCTAAATTAAAGTAGTCACTACACAAATTCTACGGTGGACATCTCAAACTGGTTGACCGTTACGAAATATCCATATCTCAAATGGCAATGCCTCTGTTACTTTTTACCTATGTTTTCCTTCCTCTATCACTGCCAAAATGCTTACCGGACTAGACTGTATATATGAATAATACGACGGGTGTCTTAAAAGAAGAAGGAACTGCTTATCCTTCGCGAGCACCTGGTTTCACCCCGGTTTGTGGTGGGTTCATGTTGCTTATCTTATTTTTCGCTTTCTGTGTTGTGTTTTTTTGTTTTGTTTGTCTTCGTCCTGTGTCTTGTGTACCCTATGTTGCTTGTTTCTTTGGATGGTCAATTCTTGACTTTTCATTCGGTTTCACTAAAGTTTATAAATGATTTCTACAAGGTTCAGCCTGTCTAAAATTAACATTTCACTAAGAAATTAATTTAACCTCGCAACGTTTTATTGAATGATCTGTAACCAAGACTGGTCAAGTAAGCTGTCATGCCTTGTAGGGATATCGATATGCATGTTTTGTCGATGAGGACTTGAACATGTTCCAACCGTGTGATGATTTTTGTTCTTGTTGCTTTTTATTTTGTACGCCTATCTCTTTGAAAAGGTCGTCGTCTTCATGCTTGCTTACATTCATATTCCCTCTTCCGGTTAACACACGTCGACAAAAAGCACGTGACTGAGTGAGAGGTTAAGGTTGTTGAGTATCGATCACACTCATCATCAATGTACAAAATTCGTTCGTTTTGTTGTAGAGTTTTGTGATTGGACATTTAGATAAGCATTCTCTATGGTGTTAAGGTCTAGAATGAAACCCATAGATATTATCTAAGCAACTATTTTATTACGAAGATACGGAAGTTGAGGCCATAGGGCACAATTGTACATGCTACATGTGTAACCACCGAAAATCTTTGTACGCAAAATAATGTGACGTAATAAACATGAAGCTAAATATGTTATCGTGGTGGTTCTGAATGAAAGCAGGGGACAGAACTCGTTGACCGTGAAAGGAATTAAAGGAACATTCATAGGGTCAAAATTATTTTCCAGAATGTGTACATAGGTCACGGAAGCCTCCTGCTTCCAGCTTAAGGAAGAGGAGAAAAAACTCAATTCGTTGACGGGGCCAACTCATTGACCGTACAATAAATTGAAGGAACAATCATAGGTCACCGATGTCCCCGCTTCTAACTAAACTAAACGGGGTGGGGTGAGGGGATTCAATTCGTTGACTCTGAGACGAATTATGTTAAATGGTGGCTTCAAAATCATTGTATCAAAATTTCAATATTTTCCATTTTTCAAATAAATAAACGTATAATACTTGAACTATAACAGGTATAATCACCAAAATTCTAACGCAAGGAATTTGTCAAAATCGAGCACGATCAAACTTGTGTGGTCCCTGGCCTAAGTTAATGAACAAATAGAAAATACACCTGAAAAACCTATCAGTTTTCTCTCCAATACCCACCAGAAATAGTAAGAATTGAACACACCTATCCACGGTCGGTGTTTTTTAGCTCCTCTTGCCAAAGGCAATGTGAGATTTTGTCATCACTAGGCGTCCGTCGTCCGTTAGTTTTTCACATCTTAACCTTTTCCTCTGAAACCGTTTAGCCAAATGAATGAAATTTGGTCAGAAGTATCTATGGCAGGTCATCTATTAAGATTGTTCATTTAGTCCGGATTCGTAAGCAAACATGTCTGCCACAAGCAATTCTTGTTTTGATTGGTCGATTTCTGAAAAAAGACCCTTCTTCTCTGAAACCGCTTGGCGAAATGAAACGCAACTTTATAGTATGCATCAATGGCAGATCCTCTATACAGTTCGCTCATTTCGTTCTGATCCGTTACAACATGACCGCCATAGCCAATTCATGTTGCTGATAAGTCGATTTCTAAAACATCTTCTTCTCTGAAACCGTTAGACCAAGGGAACCGAATCTTTGTAGGAAGCATCTATGTTAGGTTATCTAACATATTGCTATTGAGTTCCGATCCGTTAACAAGCATTGCCGCAACAGGCAATTTTTGTTTGTGATTGATCAATTTCTAAAAATCTTCTTCTCTGAAATCGCTTGGGAAAATGAACCGAAACTTGGTAAGAAGCATCTATGGCAGGTCTTCTATTAAGATTGCTCATTTAGTACGGATCCGTTTACAAACATGGACGCCACAGACAATTCTTTGACCTGATTAGTCGATTTCTAAAACATCTTCTCTGAAACCGCTTTGCCAAATGAAACGAAACTTAGTAGAAAGTATCTATTGCAGCTGCTCTATGAAGGTTATTCGTTTAATCCGAATCCGTTAACAAACATGGTCGCCACTGGCAATTCATATTTCTGATTGGTCGATTTCTACAAAATCATCTTCTCTGAAACCACAAGGCCAAATGAAGCAAAACGTTATAGGAAGCATCTATGATAGGTTCTGTATAAAGATTGCTCATTTAGTGTGGATCCGTTAACAAGCACGGTCGTCACATGCAATTCTTGTTCTGATTGTTCAATTTCTAAAAAAAACTGCTTGGTCAAATCAACCGAAACTTAGTAGGAAGCATCTATGGACGATATTCTATTAGGACTGCTCATTTCTGTCCCGATCCGTTAATAAACATGGCCGCCACAGGTAATCCTTTTTTCTGGTTGATCGATTTCTAAAAATAAATCTTCTCTTAAATCGCTTTGCCAGATGAACCGAAACTTGTTAGGAAGCATCTATTGAAGGTACTCTATGAAAATGCTCATTTTGTCCCGATCAGTTAACAAACATGATCACCATAGGCAATTATTGTATCTCGTTGGTCGATTTCCAAAAAATATTCTACTCTGAAACCGAGTAGCCAAGTGAACCGCAATTTGGTAGGAAGCACTTATGGAAGGTTCTATATAAAGTTTCCTCAAAACAAAATGAAAGGCGAGCGACTCATGTTCAGCCCACTGAGCCTCCAGTTTTGTTTTCGTTTTAGCTCTTCATACTTCCCATCACACAAAAAATTGGTAATCTCTTTCAGTTAACAATTGTTGTTAGTAACGGTAGACATTATTAAGCCAAAACGAATAGCAATGTGTCCTATTGAAGATGGCGACCGTTTCTAAAAATAGTTAAACAATTGTTGGTAGTAACGGTAGACATTCATATGCTAAAACGAAAGGTAGTGTGGACTATTGGTTATGACGACGGTTTCTGAAATTAGCTGAACAAATGACGGGAACCATCGATAAACCAAACGGGGAAGCTAATGTGAGCTATTAATGATGGTGGTTGATATTAAAAATAACTGAACAATTGCAGGAAGGGACGGTAACTATCGATAAACCGAACAAAACACTCATGAATAACATGCAAGCTTTTTATTGTTTTGTGTGTAGTTGTTGTTGTTGTTAACTCTTCAATGATTGGGGGTTTTTTTGGCTTTCAAGATGTTTGTGGGTCAAGAAATTATTTAACAAGTTAATGTTCATCTGGTGTCTAGAATCCCTGAACAAGATTAATACAGAAATGAACATATTTGTCTTGTGCTAACTACAGGAATGTACATCTAGTATTTAGAATCCATGAACAAATTAAATACAGAAATGTACATTTGTGTATTAAATTAATATTGAAATATTTGATGCTTAATAAAATTATGAAAGGACAGTCGTGATCGTATGGTAGTTTTACAACTACTTGTGCAATCAGTGTCTATCACCACAAAAGTTGTGATTAAGAATGCCGCTCATGGCGATGAGTACTCGACACAATATTATGCGATAAAGCTCGTCAATGACTTCCGGCAGGTCTGTGGTTGTCGCCGTGTAGTCGTGTTTCTTCCACCAAAAACGCTGACCGCCACGATATAGCTGAAATATTATTGATAGTGGTGCTAAACACCATAAGTAATAGTATAATCAATGATATGAACTTGATATAAAGTTGAATAGATAATATTAATACATCTCATTTATTTCTTTAATACTGCCATAGTCAATGACATGAACTTGAAATAAAGTCACATTTATTTCTTTAAAATGAAAATCATTCTATTTTATTGGGTCTAATGTTCTACTTTTCTTCTACTGTCCTTTTGTAACATCAAACAGAAAAGGCGTACTGTTTAGATTTACAACTAATAATCTATTGGTAGATTTGTCATAATCAAGCACACGTGGATTATTCAGACCATTCTTGGAAGACAACAGTTGTCTATGACGTTGTCCATCAGGGGAGATAAACACGATGTTGGTAGAAGAACAACCGACGACATATACGTTCCCATCATTGTCTACAGTGATACCACGTGGAAAGTGCAGAACACATTCATCGTTGAATTCCCATTGTGTTGTACCATGTAAATCACAACAAGTCACGGTATGTGTGTTAAAGTTTGTGTAGTAAAGTTTGTCTCCAGATGTTGCTACGTACTGAACTCCTGGCATATTACTGTTGATGATGTCACTTACAGATTTATCACTAAGGTTTAACATCTTTAGTCCTTTATTCTCTGTACAGAAATATACTGTTCTACCTCTAACAGCCATGCCATAAATGCTCGTATCCATGGAGATAGTTGTCATGACTTTCTGACTTTCTATGTCTATTATAACTATACGGCTATTACTTCCATATCCACATGATACAGCAACGCTATTATTATCTTTAATATGAACTGTATCATAATTAGAGCCTCCTGTTTTATCTTCACCTATCTGGAATAATTCTACTCCTTCTTTGTTGATAAAGCTGACAGTACTAGAATTAGACAAAACTATCCTTCCATCTGGAAGTAAAGAACATCCTGTTATGCCTGTCCCATCGGTGTTTATCTTTTGTTTCAGAGTTAGCTGAATATTTTCAGCTGAAATAGGTGGTGCTAAGTCAGCTACCATCATCTGGGCTTGTTTATCTTTCTTTCTAACCAAGTTCATCTCACAAGGCTTTGATTCGACAACTACTTCGCCAAACGTTTGAATGTTGGTGGTTATATTCCTCAGACAGCTGTCTATTTTGTATGACAGTTTGGTTTGAATTAGACTGTCGCTGTTAACTATTGCCCGTATACATCTGTCTTGTGTTTCTACGTCTTTCTCTATTTGCTTTACGGCTAAAAATGTTTGTAGGTCTGATGCATACTTTTCTATGTTGACTATATTTATCTGATATTCGGTCAGTTCTTTCTGTTTCTCGTCTAGCGATACCAGTAGTTCACATGTTTCTTCAGTTACATGTTTTTCTGCTTCAGTCAATTTCTTCATCAGATTTTCTTGTAACTTATCAAGATGATTGTTGATTTTTATCCTCAGTTCCTTTATTTCATTCTCAATTATCCGTTTCTGCTCATTAACAGCACTGGAGTTGGTCTCTCCATTTTTTCTAATTTTATTAATAGTTTCAATCATTTCTTTAATCAAATGTTCAATGTCTGTGAACATGTTTGATGTCTTCACGTTCTTTATTATTTCTTCCATGATAGCTACATTCTTACAGTCTTTATGATTTTCCAAATTGCAAATTCTGCAACACGGAAGCTCATGTTCTTTACAGTATAAATTGAACTTTTCGTGGTGTTCGTCGCAATGTTCTTTAATTTCCAACACATAAGACGGAAGCTTCTGATATTCCTCTATAGGTATTGTGGTATGATTTCGGGACAGTTTCACTACACTATGATATTCTATGCATTCTGTACACAGGCCTTCTTCACATTGTGGACACCAAACTTCTGATGGTTTAGAAATATTGCGGATATCACATATACCACAGAAAGATGGAGAACTTGACATGCTGTTGATATCCTGTAATATATTAGTGGTATTGAATTGGAAATCAACATTTATTTATTGTCACTTTGATATCTGTGCACCACTTAAATTAATTAATCAAAACCAGATTGAATTTCCAAATAATACTCCATTTGCTGGTGCTGTCTTATTTTACACCGAAGATACAATAGGAAATGAAAAAAATACCACACGGACCGAATAGTTCTATAGTCCAATTCAAAATTCGGAGAATTGTATTTAGAGGGTTATATGGTGGCACTAGTGCAGTTAACAAAAATGTCAATATGCAATCATGCCATCAACACAAAGTGAGATTGCACATATTTCCACCATTGACCTAATGACAGGGGGGCTTGGGTGGCTCAATGAGCTAAGTCGTGGGATCTAACAACTCATACACGCCTATCACCAATACGGCGTGGGTTCGCGCTCAGTTGTGTAAATTACAAAAAACATGCACTCGACTCGCAGCCGTAAGTGATAAAGTTTACCAGTTGCTTGCCCAGGGTCGGTGGTTCTCTCCGGGTACTCCTGCTTCCTCCATCACTAAAACTGGTCGCCATGATATAGCTGAAATATTGCTGAAAGTAGCGTTAAACACCGAAATTCAAAATTCAAATTCCTAATGAAAAATAGTGTGTGTATTGCCACACTGTCTATTAGATAACTAACTTAATTCTAATTGCTACGTTTTAACTAGAGTATAACGTTCAGTGTTGCTAGTGAAACATGAACTGATTACTGTTCTGGAGCACTTGAGTTCACCCCAGTTTCTAGTGGAACATGAACTGATTACCGTTCTGGGGCACCTGAGTTCACCCCCAGTTTCTAGTGGAACATGAACTGATTACCGTTCTGGAGCACCTGAGTTCACCCCCATTTTCTAGTGGAACATGAACTACTTATCCTTCTGGAGCACCTGAGTTCACCCCCAGTTTCTAGTAGAACATGAACTATTTATCCTTCTGGAGCACCTGAGTTCACCCCCAGTTTCTAGTAGAACATGAACTATTTATCCTTCTGGAGCACCTGAGTTCACCCCCAGTTTCTAGTGGACTTCGTATTGCGCGATTTTTGATTTTCTGTGTTGTGTGTTGTAGATCATTGTTTGTCAGTGTGTCCTTTTACTTTTAGGCCATTCTGTTGTCTGTCCTTCTTTCTTTACGGATTTGGTATCTGCAAATTACTTTTAGAATACATTAGGTGTTTTCCCTTGGCAATTCCAGCATGGCACAGGCACTATGCTTTCTATTTCAATCACCATATTGAGCTCACATATGAAGTGTCTATGACCTTGTCTAATATGTGAAATTATACATTTTGTATCATTATTATCATGATATAAGAGTGTTTGATAACATCTAAAACTTAATAAAAGATCATTTCTGCAACACATTTACATATTGTAACCTTACTTTATTGATATGTGTGCTTGCTGGCTATTCAGTAATAAACAAGTATACCAGTGAGTGCGTGATTGTTGATTAACGCCAATGAGCAATTATTCAGTTATATCAGGACGAGAACAAGCTAAATTCAATGAAATGTACTAGACCAACAGGCTTAATTGGATCTGTATAGTGATAGCTCACTCACACAACAGTTTTCGGGCAGACAGGTCGCTCCACTCAGACATATTGCCATGCTATCGAACCAACCAAAATAAAACGTTTACTTACTGAAATGTCTGGAGGATAAACTAAATGTGAAATTTTTCAAGTACACCCTTTTTCATGACAAGAGGAATAACAATATGCACATTCAAATCAGTCCACTCCAGATTATAGTGTGTGAGACAGTGTATCACCAAATAGATGTGATGGTATTATGGTCAATGGCCTCGACATTCAGCATATTAGATACAGACATTCATAATAATTATATTTTGTCACCGTTTGTCGATATTGGGAAAAAGGGGAGGATGATCTGTGACAAAGCACATACTAATTGTCCATGAGAGGGATGGGGGTACATGCTATTTCAGTCAACAAACACTGTCGGTTCGGGTGTGAATCCAACAATGCAGAAACAATTCTTGAATGTTTATTGAAATTTGGAAAAGTCCAGCTTAATAAATACAAATGTTTATGTGATGAGTGGTGCATACTGAACATACGGGACGAGGGCTCCATAAAAGAAG
>MJUT01057118.1:970767-983494 GCA_002080005.1 Gigantidas platifrons
AATTTTAGAAAGAGGCACTCATTAATAGGAAGAACGACTGAAGTACGACGGATTCCTCAGTGGAGCAGGAAATGTATACGTTTACCGGGCACCCGGGTGCACTCGCGGTATTTTACGTTTGTGCTGCTCAGTCTTTAGTTTGAAGTGTTTTATATAGATAATTTTTTGTCCTTTAAACCCAATGGGAAAATAGTAAGAAGCACACGCAATACACTTATCACACACACATGACCAGACCGCTCACTTTCTTGGCATGGTACAGTCACTTCAATGAAAGTGTCCGGGTTACGATAGTTATATACCTACATGTATGAGAATGATTGTAGTTTAGCACAAGGTGAACAATTTATCATTTATATCATGGTGAGAATGAACAAGTTTCTTGATAAGGCGATGATGGTATCTGTTATGTCATAGATCGACACGTTGAGTTGGATTTCTCTCACCCTAGCTCATTAAAGCAACATCATACTTACACATGAAGCTTAAGCATGTCACTCTACTTGGACAAATAATCCTGACTCTGAACCAACAAGTCTTTGTTTTTACCTCTTAATGATATGTGCTTAGCAGAGAAGTAACAATTTAAACATGTGACAGTGGTACCAGAAAGATATATCTCGGTAAGTGACCGAATATAACAAACATGTATCCTATCAATGGACTTTAACTGCTCACATAGAACCAGTGCTGGATAAATATAAGCATATGACTTTCAGGTCTGTTTATTTGAAAACACTTGACTACATAACTGAAATACTGTTGAAAATTGTGTAAAACACCATAAGCCTAGCAATAACCCAAATTAGAAAAACACATGTGTACCCAACAATCCTAATAATCGATAGGAGGCACATTTAAACGACGAATGTAATATATAGATCTAGTAAATAAACATATATGAGAGATAGTATTGTTTTATACAACACAAGATACACTACTTTTTATATGGGGTACATGTAAACTAAATCATTTAGTGACGTGTAAATCTAAGTACCAATAAACGTAAACAGTATGCTCTTTTGCAGATAATAAAAGCACAAACGGTCGGTACATGTAAACTGCTGTCACCAAAAAAAAAATATAACGTGGAGAAGCACACATTCAGATGAAATAATAAAGCACATGTTGGCTATCCAGGTGAAACGGCGTTTTCTGCAAAGAGAACCAAGAAACGACAGCTTTCTCTTCCAGAGGCCTAATTTAGCATGTTTTTACGAGGTCAATGTCACTTATCTTTGGTAGTTTGTGCTTGCTTTGATTGATATTTGTTTATTTTTTAACTTTTTCTTAATCTTTCTCTCTTTTGTGCCATGTTGTTTTTCTCCCTGTTTTAATTAAAATTTTGTTTTATCGCGTCTTTGTATCTGCTGTCTATCCTTTGCATAAAACATGTGTTCTCATATTTGTACACGATTAGTCACAAGGAGTACCAACTAGACCAATAAGCATAGTTGGATTTTATGTGTATAGCCACGCAACAAAATGTAAATATTAAGACAAAACATTGTATGAAGGGTTATCTGTATACCAAATCTACTCTTTACTTGTACTCATGGTGGTACGAACAACTGATATCATAACAGAATTGGTATATGGAGCAAAGTACTAAAATTCGTTAAATTTGGTAGCAAGATAGCCTCTCAGGTAGTGAAGAGAGGTTTTTGACGAGTTATGTTATTATTCATGGATCACTGTATATCAAGCTTAGTTCGAATGGTTTTCTTCTGCGTTTCTGGAATAACCTTCATCATGTACGTTCATATACTAAGAATTGGAAATCCACACATTTAAAACAAAATCTTTGTGAACAAGAAATCCTCATCTCTGTTGCGAGTTCACATGAATGATATATATTTGTTTTCCCAATAGAAGAGAGTATTAACCTCGATATTCTCTAGTTTTACCATTTCCTAGAATGTTATTCGTTGGGTTTCATTAATATTTTGAAGATTTATGTTTCAATCTTAAGGAGATGGTGGGGGCTTTGTCCTTCCAGTAAGGTGGGCAGTCATGATATAACTGAAAACGGTCTGAAAATGATAATCAACACCTGTAAATCAAACCAAACTGTGGGTCTGGGTTGGTGATATTTAATTATCTCCCAACAAGAAACGTATCTGAATGATTTCAACAAGGTCAAAAGTTCAAATAGTATCCCCATGCAATATATTATCTTTATATATATCATGACTGCTAAACCTGCTATTTTAAGCTATGTTAAACCTTTATAAGAGAGAGAAGGGGGGCATTGGCCCATGAAATTAAATTAACCTGGCAATGTTTTACTGAAACGTCTGTACAGTCATTCCCACATAATTGGCACAATGAGGGAAATTAACTGTCGTTAGGCTGACAAAAATTCGCAAGGTTTAATAGAACAAATTTAATTATGAATGTTTGCGTGCCCATGCTCCACGGCAATGAATAAACATATATTCACATATTAGTTTGTCATATATTCAATTCCGAGTTCCAAGAGGTACCGAATTTGGGGTAAACGTTGATGTCGCTACACACTATTTTCAGTTTAAAGATGATATTTGATCGGTAAAACACAAACTGTTTGATTTATTTAACTTTTATGGACTCATTTGGGGTTATAGATTAGGAACTGCATACTTGTATAATATGTAAAGCTCTTATCTTTGACTTGGCACAACTTTTCCTATGTCGCAGATATACCTCTATCCTACCGTAACGCGGACAATTAAATAATTCCCCCGTGTATTTCTTTTCCTATCCACCCAAAACAGTAGTTAGAAAATAAGATATTGTCCACATACATTAAAATAAATGTTCTTTTATGGCATCACAATTTTTTTTCTCAAAATATTTGCAGTTACATTGATATTTTTCGTTTGTGACATATAAGAACCTATCCTACATAACGTTGTTTGTAGTAAAATAACACAAATAAAACAATACGGCGCAACCTCTATTCGATGAATGATACAGTAGGACATAATTAAAAGAGTTCTGAGAATTTTCTTCTTGATATGTTTATAATTAAATAGATAATATCTTTGACCCTAATCTCCGTAACGCTATCCTCCATAACGATACATCGCCTTCGACAGATATTTTCTGGATTCCGGAATGTGAATTAACGAAAAAAAAAGAACTTTCCCAAAATTAAAAGAGTTCTGAGAATTTTCTTCTTGATATGTTTATGATTAAATAAATAATATCTTTGACCCTAATCTCCGTAACGCTATCCTCCATAACAATATATCGCCTTCGACAGATATTTTCCGGATTATGGAATGTGAATTAACAAAAATAGAAGAACTTTCCCAAAATTAGAGTGTTTATTTTGTTTATGTTAAGATGTTCAAGTTATAAATTTTGGCTTACAAAACATACAAAATGTACATGTGTTTTTTCTGCTAACTTCCGTAACGTAGTTGATTTACTGAATTTTTTACATTATTATTTCCAGTAGCTATACTAGAGTCAAAAAATTTCTTTAGCGAACCTGTTCTTGCTTATTTCATTGCGTGGTATTTCTACCATGCCTTGCAGATGTAGAAATTCAGGATAATCAATAAACATCGGGCTCATTTCATCATACTGAAATAATATACAAAAACGATAGTGATACGATATGGTGACAAAATGTATATATCTGACACGTCTTGTTTCATTAAATCTGATGTCAAAACTCGTAAGACATTCTATAGCAATTCATTTTCCCTTTAAACGTTGCACAACAAAATATTGGTACATTTTTTGTATGTTTCCATAACCTCCGTAACAAATTGTTCCTCCTCAAGAAGGTTCATTCTTATCCATTCTAATGGTATAATATAGGCATCCTCTGTAAATTTATGCAGCTAAACATTTAAAGCATATGTTCGCGGACAAAAGAACTTCATGAGAACAAAACAAAATAAATTTGATAATCTAGAACATATTAGTTTTTCTTATGATAATATATACGGAATCTGTAAATGTCTTTCAACATCAACAATTTTGTTATTTTGATTTGTTGCAAAACACCTGGACATTTGTCTATTTTTAATGATTGTTTCTGATGATATGAATGATAAAAGGATGAAAAATAATTTGCAAATTCCATACAAGCCCGATTGTGGTTCTACACAACCTCCGTAACGGTGTTTCAACCCCATGTTAAGTGAAATTGTCATATATTTGTTACAAGTAATATTTAACGTGTGCAAATTTAACATAAAAGTGGTGAATAGTTTTGAAATATTATTCAAATTTTATTTTGTCATTATCATGAAGTTCATTTTTTGACATAGTCTGGCTGCTATTGGTACCATTATCTGGGAATGACTGTGTAACCAAGAATTGGACAGTAATCTGTCATGTATATCCGTGTTAGAAGTAACGATGTTGTATGTTTCCATGACTTGTTGACGAGATCTTGAAAATGTTACAACTCTGTGATAATTTATGTTCTTGTTGCTTTTTTTTATTTTCTACGCCTGTCTTTTTGAAAAGGTTGTCGCCTTCATGTTTGCTTACATTGATATTCCCTCTTCAGCTTAACACAGCTCGACAAAAAGTAAGTAGAAGAGTAAAAGGTTAAGGCCATTGACTCTCGCTCACACTTCTCCCCAATATACATACTTTGTTGTTTGGCGGTCATTTGAATAAACATTCTTCATCGCATTAAAGTCTAGAATGAAAACAATAGATAATATCTAAATACGAAGAGACGGGCGGTGAGGCCGTAAGGCACAATTGTGTATGATGCATATGTCACCACAGAAAATCTTTGCAAGCAAAATAATCT
Source organism: Gigantidas platifrons (assembly GCA_002080005.1). Lineage (NCBI taxonomy): Eukaryota > Metazoa > Mollusca > Bivalvia > Mytilida > Modiolidae > Gigantidas > Gigantidas platifrons. The sequence goes on from MJUT01057118.1 coordinate 975,533, forward strand.
GACGTAGTAAACAGGAAGCTAAAAATTTGTCATGGTGATTCTGAACGAAAGCAGGGGACATAACTCGTTGACGGTGAAATGAATAGGAGGAACACTTATGGGATCATGAATATTTCAGAATGTGTACATAGGTCACGGAACCCTCTGAAGTAACCTGAGACAGAACTAAATTCGCTTACGGTGAAAACTCCTTGACCGTAAGAGGAATTGAATTCACAATGATAGTGTCAAAATATGCAGCAATGTGTTCATAGATTACGGAGTCCCACGCTTCCAACTACAGTAAACGGGAGCTAAATTAAATTCGTTGACAATGAGAGGCATGATATGGGAAATTGTGGCTTCAAAAAAAAGTCTGCAAAATACTAAAGCTATTTGGCAAGAGGAAATTGAAGTTCACCATTAAAATCACAAATGTTCCTTAATTCATATGCATCAGGGGGATAACACTTGAACAATAGCAAAAATTCGAACACAAGAAAGGTGTCAAAGTAGAGCTTGACCAGTCTTTCATGATTCATGGCATAATATGAATGCATGGTACCTAGTGAAGAGGGCGAGAGGGGTGCATTAGCAGGTTTTCGTCACTATCTTTATTTACATTAATATATATATTTAGGTGTTACCTCCTTTAAGCAAAGCCGACTTGATAGCCGAGAGAGTAAGGTTGATGACTTCTGACCCCTGCCGCCAAAAATGACAATTTTCGGTCCAATGCCCACCAAAAATATTAAGAATTTCACACACCTACCCACATTCGATATTTCTTTTATTCATGTTTTAAGCTTGACGATAACGATCCATAGACCAAACCGAAAGATAATATGTGCTATTGAAGATGCAGGTCGTTACTAAAAATAGATAGCTGAAAAATTGTTGGAAATGACGGTAAACATTCATAAACCAAACCGAGATGTCAGATGAGCAACTGAAGATGGCAGCTGTTACTAATAATAGCTGAACAATTACAGGAAGTGACGGAAAGCATCCATAATCAAAACCGAAAGGCAATGTGAGCTACTGAGGATGGCGTCCGTTACCAAAAATAGCTGAACAATTGTTGGAAGTGATGGTCACATCGATAAAACAAATCGAAAGGTCAAATGAGCTATTGAAGATGGCGACAGCTACTAAAAATAGCTGAACAATTACTGGACGTGATCATAAACACTCATTGACAAAACCGGAAGATAATGAGATATGGAAAATAGCGGCCGTTACCCAAACTATCTGAATATCAACATCAATAATTTTAACATTGACAACATCTAACATACTGGCATTAGTTCTTCATTTGTTTTGATCTCTCAGTTCAAAGTTTGCCATTTGGCTGGATAAATATCATGCTGTATTGATATTTATGGGGGCGATTGCATAAATATCATGCTTTACTGATATTTATGGGGGAAATTGTATAAATATCATGTTTTATTGATAATTATGGCGGAAATTGTATAAAAATCATGTTTTCCTGATATTTATGGGGTAATTGTATAAATATCAGGCTTTACTGATATATATGTGGGGAAATTGTATAAATAGCATGCTTTATTGATATTTATGGGGAAAATTGTATAAATACTTTGCTTTATTGATATTGATGGGGGAAATTGTATCAATATCATGCTTTATTGATATTTATGGGGGAAATTGCATAAATATCATGCTTTATTGATATTTATGGGGTGGGGGTTGTATAAATAGCATGCTTGGTTAATATTTACGGGGAAATTGCATAAATATCATGCTTTATTGATATTTATGAGGGACATTGCATAAATATCATGCCTTATTGATATTTATGGGGGGGGGGGAATTGTATAAATATCGTGCTTTATTGATATTTATAGGGGTATTATTTAAATATCAAGCTTTATTGATATTTATAGGAGAAATTGCATAAATATCATGCTTTACTGATATTTATCGGGGGAAATTGTCTTAATATCATGCTTTGCTGCTATTTATGGAGTGAAATTGTATAAATATAATGCCTTACTGATATTTATGGGGATAAATTGCATAAATAGCATGCTTTACTCATATTTATAGGAGAAATTGTAAAATAGCATGCTTTACTGATATTTATGGGGGAAATTGTATAAATATCATGCTTTCCTGATATTTATTGTGTGAAATTGTATGAATATCATGCTTTTCTGATATTTATGGGGGTATTGTATAAATATCACGCTTTACTTATATTTATGGGGGAAATAGCATAAATATCATGCTTTACTGATATTTATGGGGTGAAATTGTATAAATATCATTCCGTCCTGATATTCATGGGGGAATTGTATAAATATCATGCTTTGCTGATATTTATGGGGCAAAATTGTATAAATATCCTGCTTTACTGATATTTATGGGGGAAATTGTATAAATATCATGCTTTCCTGATATTTATGGGGGGAAATTGTATAAATATCATGCTTTACTGATATTCATTGGAAAAAATTGCATTAATATCATTCTTTGCTGATATTGATGGGCGGCAGTTGAATAAATATCATGCTTTACTTATATTTATGGGAGATATTGTCTAAACATCATGCTTTACTGATATTTACGGGGTGAAGTTATATAAATATCATGCCTTACTGATATTTATGTGGGAATTGTATAAATATCATGCTTTACTGATATTTATGGGAGAAAATTAAATAAATATCAGACTTTGTTGATATGTATGGGGGAACATTGTATAAATATCATGCTTTCCCTATATTTATTTGGGAAATTGTATAAATATCATGCTTTACTGATATTTATTGGGGAAAATTGCATAAATATCATGCTTTACTGATATTTATTGGGGAAAATTGTATAAATATCATGCTTTACTGATATTTATGGAGGAAAATTGTATAAATGTCATGCTTTACTGATATTTATGAGAGAAAATTGTATAGATATCATGCATTACTGATATTTATTGGGGAAAATTGCATAAATATCATGCTTTACTGATATTTATTGGGGAAAATTGTATAAATATCATTCTTTACTGATATTTATGGAGGAAAATTGTATAAATGTCATGCTTTACTGATATTTATGACAGAAAATTGTATAGATATCATGCATTACTTATATTTATGGGAGAAAACTGCATAAATATCATGCTTTACTGATATTTATTGGGGGAAATTGTATAAATATCATGCTTTACTGATATTTATAGGAGAAAATTGTATAAATATCATGCTTTACTGATGTTTATGTTGGAAATTGTATAAATATTATGCTTTACTGATATTTAAGGGGGACAATTGTATAAATATCATGCATTACTTATATTTACGGGAGAAAATTGTATAAATATCATGCTTTACTGATATTTATTGAGGGAAATTGCATAAATATCATACTGTGCTGATATTTATGAGGGGAAATTAAATAAATATCATGCTTTACTGATATTTATGGGGGAAATTGTATAACTATCATGCTTTACTGATATTTAGGGGGTGAAGTTATATAAATATCATGCCTTACTGATATTTATGTGGGAATTGTATAAATATCATGCATTACTAATATTTATGGCAGAAAATTGTATAAATATCATGCTTTACTGATATTTATGGGGGAAAATTGTATAAATATCATGCTTTGCCTATATTTATTTGGGAAATTGCATAAATATCATGCCTTACTGATATCTATGGGAGACAATTGTATAAATATCATGCTTTACTGATATCTATGGAGCCTTACTGATATCTACATTCTTGATTGCCACTTCGGTTTTCTCTAACATTTATTTTCTGAAATGTTTGGAGGAAACACGAAATGTAAAATATATCATGTACACCTTTTCTATGACAAGATGAATGGAAATATACACATTAAGAATTCCCGATCCAAACTCAAGTCAACTCCAGATTTTAGTTTGGTCAATAGTCAATGACCAAACAGATATTATTATGATCGTAAGCTTGACATTTAGCATATTTGATACAGACATCAACAACGGTGATATTCTATCACCTTTCCTTGGTCCTGGTCAACAGTCAATGGGGGTTGGTTGTGCAAGCACATGATAAGTACCCACGAGAGGAATGGGGGTTACTTTTAGTTAACTATCACTCTCGGTTCGGATGTAAATGCAACAACACATATACATTTCTCCAATATTAATTGAAATTTGAAAAAATCTAGTTTTGTAAATATCAATGTTTATGTAGTGAGTGGTCATATTAGTAAATATAAAAATAACGATGCTAACATAGATTTCTAGACAACGTGCTTGCTTAAATGAAAAAAATATGACAATTACGATATTTATTTGACATAGCAACATACATTACCTGAAAATACACAATAATGTCTTCTGACGAAATATTGCCAAATTAGGAAATTTGTAGAATATGAAGTTAACTGGTCGCGTGATTTACTGACACATGAATTTTAAATTTTTATTGATTTTTATTCTAGATGCTCTAACCATGGTGTCTTAACAACATAGGTATTTAGATAACAATGTAGTTCAAGATAGTTGTTTGATCAATAACATTTAAATTGTTACGTCAGAAACTCTGTTGGATGTATAACAAAAGAATGTGATAGCCTCCATTAAGGATACAAATGTCCTGTACGATATTATTTACTTTTCTTTCTGTTATTAACTACAATTAGCTAAAACACATATTGATAAATCTGTAGTTCAGGATAGTTGTTTTGATAAATAACATTTAAACTGTTAAGTCAGAAACTCGGTTAAATGTATAGCAAAAGAATATGACAGCCCCATTGAAAAGGATAAAACTGCCCGGTACGATATTAATTACGTTTCTTTCTATGGGATGTTTACTCTTTTATCCTGCAATGAGCACTCTAGTCAGCAAATAACATGTGTCGAATACAGGTGTGCTGTATTTGTATAATATACAAATACACCTTCAAGACACGCCCTCACGGAACTACTTTTTTTCATCATGACCTGTTTGAACCTTGACCGTGACCCTTCTGTTCCCGTAGTAGTTATGTAAACAAACTCCGTAAACCATGTTGTCACTCTGTCGTTATATTTCTTGTTATGATTATTTACAAATAAATAAACAAAATAAATAATATCTTGATATTCTTAAAAGAAAACTTGTCAAATTCTGAATGACTGGATGCATTTATGCCTACAAAAAATGCCCCCATACGGTAGTAATTCCAAAAAAATCGTCTGCTAATGTAAAGTTTGCAAAAACAATGGAGAACGAAGAAGTACCACATTTTGATTTAATATGGTCGCCAATGGCAGAAATTCTGGTTGAAAATGAATTTGATCAGGACCTTGAAACTTTATTTGATGAGGACCTTGAAACTGTATTTGATGAGGACCTTTATGAGTCTTATGCAAATTGATATGCCCAATACACAAAATGAAAACAACACAGAGCTTGTAATTCAGTCTGACCCTCTACCTGCTGCTGCAATTCAGAATACAAACAGCCAAAATGAAACAGAAGAAAATATAAACAATGAATCAATGACAGTAAATACAGATCAAAATACAAAATGTACAACAAATGAACAAGAAACAGAAACAGAAATGCAACGTAATGCATCGAGTCACCCAGAATTTGACAAGGATTTTCTTGAAATGACGGAGGTTGATATTCAGCAGTTTATTGATGGAAACCAAAATAAAAACACATTAAAAAAAACTTTACGGGAGGTTGCTTTGGTAACCAGGTTCTTAAAATTAAGAAATGAACACAGGGAGATGCATAATATACCTCCTTCAGAGCTTGACCCGTTGCTTGCCAGTTTTTTACTAACTGTTAGAAAGGAAGATGGGGGAGAATATGAACCATCTAGTTTGAGATCTTTTGTCGGAAGTGTTGACAGAAAATTAAAACGTCAAAAGTATGGCCACACAATATTTGTTGATAAGTCTTGTCAAGATGACTCATTCAGGCTAACTAGGGAGGCACTCAAAGCCAAACAGAAACAGCTTAAACAGCAGGGAAAGGGTAATAAACCCCGACGAGCACAACCATCAACAGATGAGGAAATAAACCTCCTATACCAGAGAAACGTTCTTGGAGACAGTAGCCCAGATTCCCTTTTATACACTGTATGGCTAAGCAACTGTGTACATTTTGGACTACGTGGTGTTAATGAACATTACACACTTCGGTTAGTATTTACAATAGTTTTAATTCAAACATATCTTTAAATCATTAATTCCATCCAATATTTTTTCTTTGTATTTGATTTCCTTTGATAAGTATTTTTCAATTGAAGTGAAAGTAGTACTATCTATCTTCGCTCATTTACCGTAATTCACCACATAATCCATTTTCAATATACAATAAATTGCCATGTGAAAATGTCGTCTTCTATCGTAGTTAAAACATTTCAATAACAAATTTCAGATTATGCATATAGCATTAGATGCAGCACACTACCTTGCGATAAATGGATGGCAAACAAGACTTCAACTGGAGCATAATCCACTCAAACATTATGAAGTTTATATATCAATGCAATCTGCTGTTTGCAATGATCCAAGGGATCCTTTGTATCTCTGTGTCCGGACAATTCCAAATGAAAGACACTAAAATTATTCATAAAATGTATCTTCAAAGAATAAATCCATGATTTTCATTTTGTTTGAAATACTAAGTTCTATAACTTCCAGCGACAATGCTTGCATATTTCATCCAAATCATCCAGAACATTATCACCGTCTCTGAAAAACAAATAATTTTCTGACATAAGCATTCAACGATATACCACTGTCAGTCTGTCTGTCATCCATACTTAGTACAAATTAAAAAATAAAATGGTTTTCATTATTTTCCACAAAACTTGGAAATAAATGTAACAATTGTTGGAAGAATGCTTCCTTTCGATTTTGATATTTTAAGATTTGTCATTCTAGTGTTATGTGATTTACATTTCGTTTGATAACGGAAGTTTGCACCCATGGGGCAATTTTCATGAAAACTCGAATAAATATACACTAATATTGTTTTTATCCTGCAATTTAGGTTAGGTAGTGTTTTTTTTTAATTTAGAAAAATAAATATTCCTCAAACCTTTCGTGGACCCCAAGGTAAGTCTTGAAGCTGTATTCGTATATTATACAAAATATCGCCGAGCCTTTTCCCGCGTTTCGCGCCGAATACACATATTTACCTATATGCTTCGACAGTGCACATGTATTGTATTTATCTTGCAATTTTAAATCGTAAATAAACGTTTACTATAGGATTAAACACTGTTTTTTAGGAAATTATCTATGTATAAACTCCGGCAGCTCACTCACAAACTGAACATAGCCAAGATGACGTCATTGACGTCATATGAAGACTCCCAGTTTGAAACGTAAAGATTAGACGTTATTTGGCTTGATACAATTTAACTAAAATAAGTTTTCAATGTAAGCTTTTTAATTACTTTTGAGTGTGTTGTTGTAAATATGACCTGTAGGATTTCACATTTTCAAGATGGCAGATCTGTATGTTCTATTTATAACCTGTGGCGTGTCTTGAAGCTGTATTTGTATATTATACAAAATACAGCACACCTGTATTCGACACATGTTATTTGCTTACTAGAGTGCTCATTGCAGGATAAAAGTAACTATAGTTGGTAGTATGCACCTATCAATTCTGACGATTTTCAAATTTGAAGTTTTAAGGTTAGTGGTCTTTTTGTATCCCAAATTATTCCATTTTTGTTTGTTATATGAATTTCTAGCATATTTATGTGTCCACATTGGCTCGGTCCACAATAGACGGGTGTATCATGTGCTCATGTTAACTTGCAGAATAAACAAATACATGTATATTGTTCGAAAATATAGCATTTAATTTTTAAATATGTGAAAATGCATAAAATATATCATCTGACTTTTAATACCATATTAAAATATAGAAAATATTAACACAAATATTTCCTACATTTAAGAAATAATTCATGGAAGTCATATGTATATATTGTTTTTACCAC
>MJUT01057118.1:984046-1005498 GCA_002080005.1 Gigantidas platifrons
TTTTTAAGGCAGAAAGTAGGGGAAAGGAAATTAGGAACCATTGTAAAAACAATGAAGGAAAAGGGACAATTGGACCAAAACAAGAGGTTGACCAACCACAGTGACAGGAAGTACCTTGTTCAAAAACTACGCAAAAATAATGTTCAGGGGACAGACATTATACAAATATCTGGTCACAAAAACGTGGCATCTGTAAATAATTACAGCGTCATGACTGATGACCAGCACAAGGACATTTCCAACATTCTGAGCGACACCGTCCCTTCCACTGCTGTGGCAATTAAGCCCACATTGGGCACAAACTTACCTCGTCGTACATCTACTGCAACTGTCCCGCTTTCATCTGACCCACAGTTTTCCGCTCCACAACTGCCACAACCTGATGAAGTTTTGCAGTCTAATATCTGCTCTCAGACAAACATGTCAAATCAGATCAGTTCCATGTTCTATGGCGCAACATTACACATCAGGACACTTAATGTTTACACACACTCCGCGGCCGCCAACAAGTGAACCATGATGTTCACTTTCGCTTTGTTCATCAGTTTAAATCGACAGTGATAATGATTTTTTTCGATTTATTCATGTTAATTTTTCATCTCATTGTTAATTAAATATTGTTATTACTTCTAGTTTTATCGTATTTTGCCACGTATCTTGCACTATTATTAGCGTAGAGTTATTATGTTTGATGTGCTACACGTAATATATTACTACTCCACTTCCACACAACTTACTTTGGGGCCCACGAAAGGTTTGAGGAATATTTATTTTTCTAATACCTAACTCCGAAATTGCAGGATAAAAACAATATTAGTGTATATTTATTCGATCAATTACGAGGTCTGTGAAACATGAAAATTAGCTTTATTGAAAAAAGAGGGGGATGAAATGACCATGGTAATAAACTTTAGAGAAAATCGAAAGGGCAATGAAGAATAAACAAGCCAAGATCACTGACACAACGAAAATCAAAACAGAGAAAGAACAAAAACCACTGCAACAAAGAAACTTGAAAAGATCAGCAACATGGCCTCCATTAAAAATATAAATGGGGAAGAACACGTGCGCTAATAAAGGATAAGTTCCTGCTTCTAACAAGAGATCCGCCGTGTTACTTATATAGTTAAGCCCGGTATGATCACAGACAGTGTTGTAATCATATTAATCATTGATTTCATTACCCCCACCCATTTTTTGTACTATATATGCGTCTGAAAATAAAACCCAACAGTATTAGAATTAGATCTTTGAACGTATGATTCTATTTTCTTCTCTTGCCGGGATTTTTACCTCGCATCATTTAAGCAATACAGCACCAATCGCTTAGCCTTATATCGAGCGCCCTAGACCACTCGGCCACATCATATTAATCATAACCTTCATTAGCCAAGCACTTCTTTAAACTTGCCTGGTCATAGTATATATATGTTGTCATTATTGGCGGCAAAAATATGTTTCCTGAAATTACCACATTTTAATAATTGTCTGTAAATAATCGCGTTATATACTTATTTAATCCTCTCAGTGTAGTGATCGAAGGAGTTGGAATATATAACGACTGGATTATTAGGGTTGCCACTTTGAAACATATTGATGAAAAACATCGAAGCCTTCGGAAAATATGTCCACTATTAAATATGCCGAGAAGTAATCACCGGTTACATACACAATTGATATTTTATATTATTATACTTCGTGTAAATTTCTGTAGTGATATTTGGTAATGTAATATTTTGACATATTACCTGGGTAATATTTTGGCATATTACCTGGGTAATATTGTGGCATATTACCTGGACAATTAGACAATCAGTATAATAATTATATTAATGTGGTCTTGTCCAGGTAATATGCCAAAGTATTACCCAGGTCTGAGAGACATATTTCCCTACCCTTCGGGTCAGGTAATATGTCGCTCAGACCTGGGTAATAGTTTGGCATATTACCTGGACAAGACCACATTATTATATAATTATTACGTACAATGGGTTACTACAGTTAGACACGTCGCTCCATTTCGACACATTAGCATGACTACAACCCTAGTGCTTATCGTAGAAACAACAGTTGTGAAATGTTTGTCTTGAATTGACCGTGGGTGGTACCTGATCTATATGTGCCGCACATTTTATTAAATAAATAGAAATAAACTTTTAATAAATAAAGAGATAAATCTAACATATCGTTGCAACAATACAGGATAACCAACCTACTAGTGGCACCCGTCATGTTAATCTAGTTACAAAGAGGTCATCAATTAGGACAGGACCGGGAAGTGTTTACGACAAGTGGAACGCATCCGTGGTCATTTGTGACACAGATATTCAATAGCGATCAACCAAGTCATGGTAACGACCGTAAAACTTTCCAAGTGATGAATTCAACTTAACAAAGAGGAACTATTGTTTCAGTAGCTTCCTTGTTAGCAAGGAATATCGCATCAACTGAGATATACATACTCCATATGTAGGTCCTGCTGGAAAGTTGCTGCAGAAACATGGAAAGTTCACAATGAAAAATTGAAATAATCCCTTTTGTCGTAAAGCTTCGTTTTTAACTGCCCCTTTCTGTAAAATTCGATGTGTATGTCAAGGTATGAAACTCACCTATCTCCATATGTGGGATCCTTTATTTCAAGCTCAATGGGATAGATGCGATTAACGAAATCACCAAACCTATAATTATTTAGTGAAAGGACATCATCTATCAAGCGGAACGTGAAATTAAAGGATCGGGCTAGCTTCATTTCGTCTTTCTTGAGAAGCCTCTGTATAGAGTCTGCCTCATTCCAATAAAGATATAAGTCGACGAGAAGAGCACAGTTTGTTCCCATAGGTATGTTGACTGTCTGTTGAAGAACACGTTCACCAAACATAGTAAATATGTTGTCAATCAAAATCTCGAGCATGTTAATGATGTCAGCTTCAGAAAACTTTTGGTAGAATCAGAGTGTTTTCTTAACAAAATAAGATCTGTCCTTTCCACACCACAAGGTATCTGTATCAACGTTGGCCATTCCTTTTTATGAAAAACAGTTGGACCAACTCCCTTAATCTATCCGTCAGCGTAGAGTGAGGAATAGTTGTATAGACGGTAGAGAAGTGAATTATTTTAAGGCTATTACGGGAGTAGTTGGTGGCGTATTTTAAGACTATTGCAGGAGTAGTTGGTTGTGTTACTCGATCGTTTGTTTCCTGTGTAGTGTTTTGTTGATCATTGTTTAACATTTTAATGTTTATGTAGATAAATGTATTGTCTGATCTTCAATTGACGGCTTCTCGTTTTCCTGACCCAGAATTCTTACCACGAAAAGGCCAGCTGTGGAATCTTTAGTTTGAATTGACCTTGGGTGATACTTTTTTTTATCTTGATCTACCTGTACTGCAGATTTTATAAAAATAGAAATAGAGTTTTAATAAACAAACAAATAAATCTAACCGAGATAACATTGTTCAACAACACAAGATAACCTACTTTTTATATGGGGTAAACTAAATCATGTGGTGACGTGTAAATCATATATAAAATCAAAATACATGCCTTATTAATAATAAAAAAAGACAGAGATCCTGTGGTAGTTTGAGTTGAAGAGAATCTGAGCGAGTTGCTCTTTTAGTCTTTAGTCGAAGGAGATTTAGATAGCAAGAGTTAATTTGGATCACATTACGTTATAGATTGTTATGCTGGTAAAAATGTTAGAGTAGGAGAAGGTAAGCAAGAATGAACAATCCAGAGGCGGAGGCATACATAGGAAGACTAAAAAAAAAGAGACAACAGATAAACAGGGTGCTTGCGACGGAAACCACTTATTGTCAATGCCGGCCTTAGAAGGTGCGGTACCCAATTGTTCTCGGTGAGCCCTGCAGTGTGTTGTTTTGTGTACTGAAACAGTCGGGAGTAGATAACTGCATTTCTCTTCCAGTTGTCCCGCGGAAGATGAGTGAACGGTAAATGCGATGTGTCCAGCTGTTTGCTACCGACGATGTATGTGTTATCACAATAAAACATTGTAGACAAAATAATCTGACGTAGTAAACGAGAAGATAAAAATGTTACCGTGGTGATTCTGAAAGTATGCAGAGGAGAAAACTCTTTGAGTTCATGGGAACAATTATAGGGGTAAATAAAGTCAGAAATTGTACATAGGTCACGGAAGCCACCTGCTTCGATATAAGATCAAATTCAATTCCTTGACGGTGTAAACTCCTTAACCGCAAAGGGAATCGAAGCTACATTTGTGGGGTTAAAATCTGTAAGAATGTGTTAATAGATCAAAGTAACCACCAATACCCATCCCATCCCCGGTTACGCAGGATAAAAAATATGTAGGAATGTATACATAGATAATAAACGTAAGAGAATACCGAAAGTGTCTTCAAAAATGGACAATCTAGAGAAACTGACAGCATAGGGTACACAAGACGAAGAAAAACAAAACAAAAATACATAATGTGTAAAGTTGTGGCTTGAAAAACAGTGTGCAAACATTTAAAAATACTTGGCAAGTGGAAACTGTAGTACATCATAAAAACCAAAAATGTTCCATATTTCAAATGAATATAGGGTATCACACTCACACTATCACAAGTATAATAATCAAAATTCTGACACAAGATATGTGTCAAGGTCAACACTGACTAGTCTTTTATGGTCCCTTATGTAATCTGAATGCATGGTGCCCAGTGAAAAAAGAGGGTGGGGCATAAGCAGGTTTTCGTAACTGTATTTATTTACATTAACATTCCTAGTTAAGCTTAACATCCATTAGGCAAGGCCTACTTGATGACAAGGGATTAAGGTCGATGACTTCTGACCCGGCCTCCAAAAAGGACAGTCTTTGGTCCGATACCCACCAGAAATGTTAAGAATTCCACACACCTACCCACGGTCAGTATTTATTTGATTTATGTTTTAGCTCTTCGGCCTTTCCTTCCCAATAAGCTTGACGATATAGATTCATAGACCAAACCGAAAGATAATATGTGCTATTGAAGATGGCGGCCGTTATTAAAATAAGCTGAACAATTGTTGGAAGTGATGATCACATCGATAGACTAAATCGAAAGGTCATATGAATTGTTGAAGATGGCAGCTGTTGCTAATAACAGCTCCATGGAAGTGACGATGAGCATCCATAGACCAAACCGAAAGTTAACATGCGCTAGTGAAGGAGGCGGTCGTCACTACAAATAGCTGAACAGTTGTTGGAAGTGACGGTAAACGTCCATAAAGGAAGCTTTATTTGTTTTTTTTTTGACATTTTAGATTTTAACTCTTCAATAATTGGTAATTATTGTTTGGCTTCCAAGGTGTTTGTGGGTCAAGAAATAATTTAACAAGTTTCTGTTCATGGCGTCTAGAACCCCTGAACAGGATACAGAAATGTACATATTTGTTTGAACATACATGTATGAGCAAGTTAAATACAGAGGTGTGTATTATGAATAAGGAAGGACAGTCGTGATCGCATGGTATTTAGATTTATAACTACATGTGCAATCAGCGAGTCCTTACTTCGATACAACATTATGTGATAAAGAATGACAATGGTTTGCGGCATATCAGTGGTTTTCTCCGGGTACTCCGGTTTCCTCCAACAATAAAACTGACATCTACGATATATCTGAAATATTGTTAAAAGAGGGATTAAACAGCATAACCCATAAACCATATTATAATTAGTGACATGAATTTGATATAAAGTTGGATAAATAATATTAATAAATCACATTTATTTCTTTATCTGCTTATTGGTAAATAATGTTCTGATTTTCTCCTACTGTTTCTTTGTAACATCAAACAAAAATGCAGTATTATTGTAATTTACAACTAATAACATATTGGTAGATTTGTCATAACCAAGGACACGTGGTTTTATCAAGCCATCCTTGGAAGACAATAGTTGTCTATGACGTTGTCCATCAGGGGAGATAACCACGACGTTGTTTGAATCATAACCGACGACATACACATTCCCATCATTGTCTACAGAGACACCAAGTGGATACTGTATAAGATATTCATCTTTAAATTCCCATTTGGTTGTACCATGTAAATCACAACATGTCACGGTATGTGTGTCAGTGTTTGTGTAGTAAAGGTGTCTCCAGATGTAGCTACGTAATAAACTCCTGACATGTTTCTGTTGATAATATCACTTACAGTCTTATCATCAAGATTTAACATCTTTAGTCCATTATTCTCTGCACAGTAGTATATTGCTTTACCTCTAACAGCCATGCTATAAATGTCCGTATCTATGGAGACAGTTGTCATGACTTCCTCACCTTCTATGTCTATTATAGTTAAACATCTACTTTCGCCAACGCCAGATGACACAGCAACGCTATTGGTATCTGTAATACAAACTGTATCATAAGCATAATATCCTGTTTTACCTTTACTTATCTGAAATAATTCAGCTCCTTCTTTGTTGATAAAGCTGACAGTATCCGTACTGTAAGAGGACAATACAATTCTACCATCTGACAGTAAAGAACATCCTGTGATACCTATTCCCTTAATGTTTATCTTTTGTGTCAGCTTCAGTTGTATATTTTGTACTGACATAGTTGGTGATAGTTCAGCTACCATCATCTGAGCTTGTTTATCTTTTTTTCGAGCAAAGGTCATCTCAGAAGGTTTTGATTCAACAATTACTTCGCCAAACTTTTTAATGCTGGTTGTGATAGTCTTCAGATAGGTGTCTATCTTGCATGATAGGTTTGCTTGATTTAAACTATCGCTGTTAAGTAGTGACTGTAAGCACATGTCGTTGGTTTCTACGTCTTTCTCTATTAGCTTCACGGCTACAAATGTTTGTAGGTCTGATGCATATCTTTTAAGGTTAACCAAATTTGTTTGGTATTCTGTCAATTCTTTCTGTTTCTCGTCTAATGATACCAGTAGTTCATGCGTTTCTTTGGTTTCTTGTTTTACTGCTTCAGTCAATTCCTTCAACATATCTTCTTGCAACCTGTCAAGATGATTGTTGATTTTTGTCCTCAGTTCCTGTATTTCAATCTCAATTAATAATTTCTGTTCTTTAACAGCACTTGAATTGGTCTCTCTATTTTGTCTAATCTTATCAATAGTTTCAACCATTTCTTTAATTAAATGTTCGATCTCAGTGAACATAGTTGATGTCTTCACGTTATTTGTTATTTTTTCCATGATATTTACATTCTTACAGTCACTATGATTTTCCACGATACAAATTCTACAACACAGACACTCATGTTCTCTACAGTATAAACTGAACTTTTCGTGGTGTTTGTCGCAATATTCTTTAATTTTCAACACATAAGTCGGCCATTTCTGGTACTCCTCTATATGTATTGTTGTATGATTTCGGGAAGGTTTCGCTAAACTGTGATGTTCTAAGCATACTGTGCAAATTCCTTCTTCGCAATCTAAACACCAAACTTCTGATGGCTTCGAAATATGGCGGATATCACATATACCACAGAAAGATGGGGAACTTGACATGATGTTGATATCCTGTAATATATTACTGGTATTTAAAATATAAATTAACATTGATTAATTGTCTTTAGTCACTGTGATTTCTATTCACAACTTAAATTATTTCATTAAAATCAGATTTACTTTCCAATTAACACTTCATTTTCTTGTGCTGTCTTATTTTATACCGAAGATACAATCGAAAAAGAAATGAAATATTACCATACCGACAAAGAACTCAGGTGCTCCGGAAAGGTAAGCAGTTCCTGCTCCACTAGTGGCACTTGTCGTGTTAATCTAAATGAGTTGCACAGTTGATTTTTCTATAATAATATACGGACAAAACAGGTGCAAATGAACGGGAATAAATATGAGAATGAATCAAGTGACGATGTACAATCACAACAAACAATGGCGGCGTCCTATGCCAATGTTATTCAAACAAATTTGAGTAGAAACAGTAAACCCCCAGATGTTCAAGACCCAAATGATGATGACATAGACAATCCAAATACTGTTAAACCTATTTTCCTACAAGACCGAGACATTTTTGGTAGAGTCAAAGTAATACAACACATGTAGGTCTCACACGTTTAAATATGCAAGACAATATGTGCTATTATAGATCCAGCAGCTATAAAGGGCATACAAAGAATCAGGTACATGTCGAGGATCTACATGGACAACGAAATAGACAGATTAACATTAGTAGCATCAAGTGTAACAATGAGAGGTGGACATGTAGGATTTCACACAACAAAGCCCAGATATCCTGCAAGACAAAGACCAGATACAACAAGAATAAAAGTGAAAGGAGTGCCATTATCTGCAGATGATGGACAAGTCAGAAGAGTACTTGAGGACATGATAAAAGTAGGAGATGGGGAAATTCTTGACATGCATCGGTAACAATTAAGAGTAGATGGTAGACTCACTGGTTGTGAAACAGGGGACATAATTATTATTAGTAAAACATTAACATCCACAATGCATAAAGCAGTTAAAATAGGAAGATACGATACATATATAAGCCATCAAAGGCAATCCCAACAGACAGGCAATATATCTGAACTGGGTTGTCACAAGTGTCTTGAACCTAGACACTTTATCTTCAATTGCAAAAATGAGTGGAATTGCAGAAGGTGCAAACAGACTGGACACAAGCAAATAGATTGTCCACATGCTGTGGATGGAATTATATTTGATGAAGAGATGCCACAAGGAGAGGAGTTTAATCATGATTCAAGAGATGTATATAAAGAAAACAAAGATAGAAAACAAGTGCAAAGTGAAGAACATAATGAAACAATTGAAGGTGAAAAAGAAGAAAGACAAATTGAACATCAGAATGAGGAGTGTAGTAAAGATATAGAACAAAACAGTCATAAAAACAATGTAAATGATTCTGGAAAAAAACCAAAAGGACAGTCAAATAGAAAAAAATGGCAAGCCAGGATCAATCGGAGCCAGTGCTAATGAAGCATCAAAAAGAAAGGAGCAAAACAATCTTGGACAAAGTAACATTAAGAGCTTTACAACATCACCGAGTAAGCGAAAACATACTTTACAACACACACCGCCCACACCACCTAGTAGAGAAGACCAAAACAAAGAAAAAGGTTAATGTCTAAATTTAGTTAATTTACATTTTAACAATATATACATATAGTCAATCCGATTTTATAGCATATATATGTATAATTATTAAAAGCATATATATAAAAAACGTGGAATTAAAGCTCAAGACTGTAGAAATGTAGAAAAACAAATGTGAAGTTATATTTGAGAATGTAATTGAAAATATTATGAATATTAATGTAGTCATGTTTTGTATGTAATATGCATTATAGTTTGTGACTTAATATAACATTTGAAAGAATTATGTCATATATGCGTCCGAAATTATAGTAAGAAGGATAGTGTATATTGTATGACACGCCGTTATAACAGTGGGGTTTCACTAGGCTAAATATAGACGTAAGCAAATTAATCTTACCTGTCGAGAAAATGGGTCATTTGTTTTGTGTAATTAAACAAAATTTGATTGACTTTAAATGCAGAAAATGTTTAGCGCTATGCACCCAAGAAAAATATAAACACAACAATGTGGGCTGGACAACCACAATGTAGCCGTGGAAATCACATGTCATTTTATTATATGAAATATTAGTATATTTGCGCACAGTCGCTTGAATTTCAATGATTTAAATAAAGGAAGAGTAAAAAAATAATGTATATATATAGTATATAGGGGAAGTTATGAAATGCATTTTTGCGCTAAAATGTAAACAATCGTCATTAGGCCTAAACGGACGCAAAGTGATACGCTTCGTGGATATTTTTCTACACTGGACATGTTTTTTTTATACATCCGTATTGTAAGAGCCTTCATTCCGAGCATTTTATAAACGTATGGGCCATTTTTTCACTGACGTTCAGCATCTGAGCTTGTTACAGTCGCCATGGTGGTACTCTTCAGCAGTGAATGAAAAGTTGCCAAATTTCGAGTCAACAACGGCAATTTTCCGGATCAGGACAAGACATCAAGGGACTCAAAATATCTAGCACATAGGTAAAGCTGTGTACCCCTACTTAAAATGTATGCAGAAGCAAGGTTTTGCTGTGTTTTTCTTACCGTGAAACATGCTACAAAACGTCGTTGCCGAATTTTTTTGTCATTTTCATATTTTGCATATCAAGAAATTGATGGTACATTCCTCATCAATATTCATCATATTTAAATTAGATTTTGATCACGGGACTGCAGTTTCAAGCTTCATGGATCGTTTATTAGATTTATCAAAAAATAGAATACAGTACGGAAATTCAATGTGTCCGTCAATGATTCGAAAATTAAAAGTTATTGTTTATTTCCGCAAATTTTTTCGTCTGCCAAAATTCAAATATTTTTGATTTGTAACGATTTTAGACATGTCTTTGATATCGCGATCATACAAAAATGATCGTATTATATTTAATGTGGGAACCCCGAGTTTAGAAGCTAGAAATATAAGGTTAGTCAATATAATTACATATATTATTGAGGAATCTAAATTAATTTCAGAAAATATGTCTTCAAATGTCATTCATTGTTAAATTTTGTGTCACACGCCACCAGTTTCATGTATTTCAGACATTTTTACACAGACTCTTAAGGCCAAATAAGTGTTCGTCGCCTCGGATTTTCATTTAGCCCAGGAACCTCAAATATTTAATTGTTTTCATTCATTTTTATTTCATTTAATTCAGCTTGATTCAATGTATCATTTTCAAGTTCAGAAAATGACACACATGAAATTATGAATGATATCGTCTATATAGATCATATGAAAATTGCAGACGTCCTGGCGTCGCCATCTTAGATATGCAAATGAGCAAAGTACCCATCATTTCTGGCTATGGCCCCATTTCAACTTTGTAGATTAGCTCCCCTTATATTCGTACAAGCGAAACATTGAACAGTCAAATATTGCTTTCTAAATTTCTCAAATGATCTAATTAATCGATTAAAATTCATATGAAGTGATTACCGCTAAATTTATGATTTTACAGATGCTTTGAAATAGTATTTCTCATCCACTGCTGAAGAGTACCACCATGGCGACTGTAACAAACTCAGATGCTGAACGTCAGTGAAAAAATTACCCATACGTCAGTAAAATGCTTGGAATGAAGGTTCTTACAAAACGGATGCATAAAAAAAAACATGTCCAGTGTAGAAAAAATATCCACGAAGCGTATCACTTTGCTCCCGTTTAGTCCTAATGACGATTGTTTACATTTTGGCGCAAAAATGCATTTCATAACTTCCCCTATATACTACATATATACAATATTTTGTTTACTCTTCCTTTATTTAAATCATTGAAATTCAAGCGACTGTGATTTGCGGAACATATTCCAAATAAGTATCATGTTACCTATATATTGGACTACAAGACCATATCACAACTCTAGTAGCAAATGCATAAATGAAATACTTCTATTTATAGTCATGTCTTATCTACAAATAACAGAGATGATATACATCAGAGTACAAACACAAACATTATACCGTTAAAGTACATATAAAAAATGCATATAAACAAATGCAATGTACTTACCTTATGTAGACGGAAAGTCGTCTATCGTTTTTTACTAGTACATAACTTTTCTAATTTACTTTCCTTAATATTTATTGAGCACAATTTCATTATTTACATGTACAAACATAGAATAGTCTATAAAAATCAATCGGTAAATCCCAATATATATGTTGTTGTAAAGTCTATGGTTAGACAATTTATAAACATTACACACGTGGCAGAAAGTTCACACACGAGGAGGTACAAGGTCAATTAATACAAATACAGAAATCAATGCATGTTATGCAAAGTTAGGAGTATATGTAGTGTATACAATAGTATTGTAAATTTAAATGTAAGAAAAGAAATGTACTTATGTGAGATATTTTTCATTATGTACAAGAATGAAAATTATGTTTGTAAAGGTTTGACATTTTTGTTCATATGACTGTGTTGTAAAAACAATTTTTATAAAATTTATAAACATTACCCTCGTGGCAGAACGTTCATTCACGAGCTGCTACACGGTTAATAATTATAACTATAGAAATCAATACATGGTATGCAATGTAAGGATAATTTGTAATGTATACATTGTTAATATAAATTTAAGAGTTAAAATGTACGTATGTCCGAAATTTGTCATTATGTGCAAATATAAAAATTGTGTTTGATAAATGTTCTTGTTCAGGTGTGAGATTTTATTAGAAAATAATTTGATCATTTTGTTATATGACATTGTCCAATGCTAATATAATTAATTGTTGCACCCTCAACGTAAATGGGTTTCAAATGATGGATAAACAGAGAAGATTGTTACTATGGATAAAAAATCAAAAGTGTTCAATTGTATTTCTGCAAGAAACGCACTTTAATAACGAAAGTAAATGTTTTATTGAAGAACAGTCAGATTATCACTGTTTTTGTAGTCATGGAAATAACTCAAGTAGGGGGTGGCTGTTTTAGTAAGTAATAATTTAGATTGTGAAATTATAAGTCAGTTTATATATACTGAAGGAAGAATAATTTTACTGAATATAAATATAAAAGAAACTATATTTACCTTTGTTTGCTTATATGCACCAAATTGCAAAACAACAATAAATAACTTCTTTAAAAAAGTAAATACCCTTTTAAATGATCACGGACTAGGAATACCTATGATCTTAAGAGACTTTAGCGAAACAATAAAGGAAATAGATAGAAGAAGCAATAGAAGTAAAAAATATATATATATCACACGGTAAATAGTCTTAAAATGTTATTGAAAGCAAATGATTTAATTGATAACTGGCGAGAACTCAATAGCAATAAACGATAATTCACTTGGCGCAGAAAAGACAAATCACAAGCTAGTAGAATTGATTATATTTTAGTTAATGAAAATGTCAAGTCTAGAATCAACTGGTGTAAAATCAATAAAGATATATAAAAAAAAACACTGCAGACAATTATGGGACGCGTTTAAGGTAGAAATAAGGGAGATAACTATGGCGTCTAGTACGATAAAAGCGAACGAAACAAGGGCGCTAACGAGAATTTTAGAAAAGTTACTGGAAGATAAACTAGCATATAGTGACACTGCAATTATGAATAATACAATACTAAACAACGAAATACATAGGTTAAAAAAAGGGTTAGAACAAATTTACGAGCAAAAGGCCAAAGGCGCGCAGATTAAATCTCGGGAGAAATGGGTGGAATATGGCGAAAAAAAAATGCTTATTTTGTAGGTTTAGAAAAGAAACGACAAATTAAAAAGTCGATCACAAAATTATTAGATGATGAGGGAAATATAATTACACCCGAAGAGACATTTTGGATACAATATAATAGCAAAAAAGTTGTATGCATAAAAAAACTCAGGTAAACATAACTTAAATGATTATATCTATAGAACAGAATTAGAAAGTAAAGTCAAGCAAGAAGATAGGAAGGTATGCGATGGACAGTTATCGGTGTAAGAATGTACAGAGATTATTTTTAGAATGAAAGTAAATAAATCTCCCGGCATAGACGGATTAACGATAGAATTGTATAGGACATTTTGGGAAAGTATAAAATATGTGATAGTCTTTATTTTAAATAAGTGTCACGAAGATAAACAACTGTCTTGTTCTCAAAGAACAAGTGAACTCTTTTATTTAACAAAGATGAGCCATTGAAATTAAATAACTATATAGACCAATATATCTATTGAATGTTGATCGAAAACTCCTTTCGTACACATTAACTCAACGTTTGAAGGAAATTCTACCAAAGCTCATCAATGAAGACCTAACCAGTTATATTAAAAATAGATGTATAGGTTTTAATTTAAGACAGATTTAGGTCATTATATATTATTCAGACATTTATAAGATAGAAATCTTTTTAGATTTTTCAAAATCTTTTTATTCTTTAGAATGGGATTTTGTGTTTTCAACACTAAAACATTATGGGTTCAATGATTCTTTTGTAACTTGGGTGGAAACATTAAAAAATAATATAAAAACTTGTGTGATAAATAATGGATGGTTTTCTGAAATTTGTAAAAACACTAGAGGAACCGTCAACGATATCCTTTATCTGCCCCTTTATTTGTTATTTCCGAGCAAATAATGGCGTTAAGGCTCAGAGAAACTAAAAGTATTAACGGGATAATTTAAAAATTGACTATAAAGCACATATTATTAAAATATACCAATTAGCAGACGACACAACGTTATTTGTGAGTTCTAAATCTGATATAGCTTTAGCCATGAATGAAATAGAAATATTTGGGTCATTTTCAATGTTAATTCTGAATAAAAATAAAACAGAGGGTATATAGATAGGTAAGCTTAAAAACTGTTAAGACAAGATTGAAGGTATTAAATGGACACAGAATCCGGTTAAAGCATTAGGTATATTCTTTGGGTATAACAAGGAAGAATGTCAACAACTTAACTGGGAGAAGAAAAATGGAGAAATGAAAAATCTATTTACAGCATGGGGAAGAAGAAATTTTACAATTATGGGGAGCATTTTGATCATAAAAACACTAATACTGCCGAAATTTACTTTCTTAGCCAGTTCATGTGTAGTTCCAAAAATAAACATAAAAGAAATTGAATCTTGTTTTTACAGTTTTATTTGGAATGGGAAACCGGATAAAGTTAAAAGATTAATTTTAAAATGGGACTATGAAAAAGGGGAGTTGAATATGGTTGATATAAACAGTTATTTTAAATCGCTCAAAGTGTCATAGATCAAAAGACTGCTAAGTTCAGAATCATCACATTGGAAAGTTACATCAAGAAAGTATTTAGATAAATTTGGAAAAAACTGGCTATTTTTTCAAATGAATATAGACAATGGTAAATCTATGGAAAATTAATATCCCAGAGGTCTATAAAGAAATAATAAACTAATGGGGAGAATTTGGAGGTGGACAAACAAAAACATCAACTAATTTTAGAGAGATTAGAAACCAAAATATTTGGGGAAATAAATATATAAAATTTGATCATAAAAGTTTAATTTATAAAAACCGGATTGATTGCAACCTGTTGTATGTGAACGACATAACTGACGAAAATGGAAGGGTATCGCAAGTTTATTTGATAGAAAAATTTAAAAATTAAATTATTTTGTTTTAGTGAATTTTGTCGACTGAAAAGGGCAATTCCTAAAGAGTGGTATGTGCTATTATCAGCAGAACCAGCTTTGAAAACTACTATTAATATCAAAAAGGAAAATATTATTTCTGCTGGTAAGGTGATTAATATTACTACATTAGTAAACAAAGATTGTTTTACAATATTATCAAAAACAGCGTTTTCGTCAATCCTATAGGAATAAATTTTTGGACAACGTACTTGGAAATCCAAGACTTTCCTCATAAAATAGATTTATTTTTAAAATTTTGCTAGAAAACAAGTTGAAAATATTTAGATGGAAACTATTACAATATATTATTCCAACCAAATCGCAGCTGTTCAAATGAAAAATTTCAACTGACAGTTTATGTAATGTTTGTAAAGTAGAAGAAGATTATGATCACATTTTTATGCAAGGTAAATATCTAGACATGTTTTGGAATAAAATTATTGATATGTTAAAAAATCAAATTTGAAAACAATATCAGACGTCAACATTTAGTATTTGAATACAAAATTACTGACAAAGAATACTTTCACCTAAACTTTGTTTTACCTATATTGGCATTTACAATTTACAAATCATATATCGGAAAAAAAGACAAAGAAAATTGATGTTTATCTGTTATTTGAAAATGAATTTCAAAGTAATACGAAGGAAAATAAAATACATGGTAAACATTCATTGTTCAAGAATATATTAAATAAACTGTGATAATACTGTATATAATAGAATATATTGGTATTATATAGCATAGCTTTAAAGGTAATTATAGTTTTAAATATTTCCCTGGAAAGTCAAAGCAGAATTTCACAGGGATGCTTCAGAGGGACTTGGACTCTGAAGTAAACATATAACGAGATATATATTGAATAAAATCTGTGATATTGGTGTTCAAAAACCAAATGCCCATAAAAGGATGGGATGGGGTACTTGGTACCTTCAGTAAGCTATCATTTTCGCTTTGGTTGTAAATACAACAATACAGAGACATTTCTTAAATATTAATTGAAATTTGGAAAGAAAAATCAAGTTTCGTAGTGAGTGGTGTATACATATCCTAGGAGGTCATATTGGTAAAGATAAACAAATAATGATTCTAGACAACGTACTTATTTAAATGAGAAAATATGACAATTATAATATATATTTAACATAACGACATAAATTACCTGAAAATACTTGACTAAAATGTCTTTTGACGAAATATCACGTGATTTACTGACACGAATTTTACATTTTATTGATCCTTATTCTACATACTCTAACCGTGGTATCTTAACACCATAGGTATGTCGATACAAATGTAGTTAAAGGTCATTGTTGATAATTAACATTTGTAATTGTTAAATCAAAAATTTGTTGACTGTTTTAACAAAATAATATGATAAACTCCATTAAGAAAGATAAAAAAATGTGGACGATATCATGTACGTTTCTTTCTATGAGTTCTTATTTATTCTATTAACTACAAGGTCCATGGAATATGAAAATTAGCTTGATAAAAAAGAGGGGATGGCAATAAACGTAAGATACAATCGAAAGGGGCAATCAATAATGGACAAACAGAGACACTGACAACATTGGGTATACAAGATACCGGACGACGAAAACAGACAGAGAGAAAAACTAGAGGCTCCCAGGAGCCTGTATGCAGATCCTGGATCGTTTAAGTTAACAGATATTTCGTATCGTTTGCGTTTTTCGTTCGTTTCGTTTGCGTGTATCGTTCGTTCGTGTTTCGTTTTCGTTCGTTTGCGTTTCGTTCGTGTAATTGGTTCGTTCGTTTCGTGTATCGTTCGTTTCGTTCGTCAGTTTAATTAGACGAACGCACGAAACGAAATACGGAAGTTTATATACACATTCCAATTTTTTTCGAGTTAAAAAGAAAATAAATTGTGCATTAACAATTAATAAACACAATTAAAATATATACCCATTGGAAGCATTAATTCAAACGGGCATATGCGCAAAGTTACGGGGTGTGCAATATTTCTAGACTGGACTATTTTATTAATTGTTTTAAGAGAAAAGATATTTAATAAATGCATTTTTTTATAATTTAGTCTACGAACAAATAAACAAGAAATCATCTACATGTGTACCATCTAAATGTATGTAAACAAACACCTCTCGCAGTTTCACCTGGAAAATACATGCACTGCAAGTGTGAAATGTCAACTCTTAATTTCATTCTAATTAACAATTATTTGACCTTTTGAAGCCACACACCTCTCGGAGAGCTTGACCGGGAAAATAACTGATACACCTATGTCTGGTTGTCAATACAGAATTCAAATAATTATATAAATATAAATTATGTATAATTATATAAATATAAAGTCATATTTGGAAGTCAAATATATATGAGATTTAATATTTAATCATAAATATAATTATTAAATACATTGATAATATTTATAGACTATTTAATATAAATTGCATTATCCTATTAGTTTACCGACTAATTTATCATTTATATATATCAATTGCGTATAAAATATAAGATTAGTCAAGCACATCAATTTGCACAAAAGTCATTCAAATAACAACATTTCTTTCGTTCGTTCGTGTATCGTTCGTTCGTTTCGTGTATCATGCGTTTTTCGCATCGTTCGTGTGAAGCGTTCATTCGTTTTTCGTTCGTTTCGTGTATCATGCGTTTTTCGCATCGTTCGTGTGAAGCGTTCATTCGTTTTTCGTTCGTTTCGTTTGCGTTTTTCGTTCGTTTGCGCTTGGTGCGTATTGTAAACTTATACGATCCAGGATCTGTAGCTCACCTGGGTATAATAACAACATCAGTCAATAAAACTTGATAACTCCGGTAAAAAAATAACAAATGTAGCCCTTGTCATTACTGACACCCCCCCCCCCAAAAAAACAAAATGGGCAGGGATACACCCCTTTAATGTAAGTTATCAACATTGCTGTAAGAAACACAAATGTCAATGATTCTCAAAATTTAGCGTTTGCTACTTCACATTTTGTAATATAGTTGCTTCCCTTTGATTATTTGAGTAACCAAAAGCAGTGAAAGTCAACAAAAATGCATTTCAAGAGAGATATAACTCTTAACACAGTGGTCGAACATTTTCAACTGTGGAACTTTTTTGTAGATCTTGACATGCCTAACATGCTTGAAGTTTACACTTAACATCTATCTCTTATAGTTTTTGAAATAAAGGATGAACAGTATTAATTTTTTGAAAGTTCGATGAAAAAAGGACAATAACTCCAAAATGAGTATTGGGATTTACTCAAAAATTGCAGGGTAGGTAGATTTGACATGTTGCACATTTTTGGAATTAAACTTAACATCTATCTCTTATAATTTTTGAAATATAAGACGAAAAGTATTAAAATTTTAAATATTTGATGAAAAAAGGGCAATAACTCCAAAATGGGTTATGTGATTTACTCACAAATTGCAAAGTAGTTAGATCTTAAAATGCTGCACATTTTTGCAATTTAAACTTAACCTTTATCTATTATAGATTTTGAAATACAAGACGAAAAGTATTAAAATTAAAAAATTATAAAAAAAAAGATGAAAAAAGGGCAATAACTCCAAGATAAGTAGATCTTGCTGTGCTGGTAATTTTTAACCCATATCAGATTTCTGATATTATTAACGGTTTTTGAGTTATTAGCCAAAAACCTGCAATTTTACCATATGTTCTATTTTTAACAACATCAGGCATGTTGGTTGGTGTACGGCATCACTGGACACAATTTTGAAACTAGATACCCTAGTGATGATTTAGACCAAGTTTGGTTTCAATTGGTCTAGTAGTTTCAGAGGAGAATATTAAAAAAAAAAAGTTTACGACGTACGACGGACGACGGACAACTGACGAGGTACGACGGACGACGGACGACGACGACGGCCACCAAGTGATGGCAATAGGTCACATGGCCCTTTGGGCCAGGTGAGCTAAAATACAAAAAAAATCACACATCAGCAAGGAAAACTAAAAAAAGACGAGAAACACGGACTTTCGCCGTGTTACTTATCCGGTATGCTCACAGATAGTGTTTTGCTTACATTAATCATTACCTAGGCTAACCACACACTGGGTTTACTTTTCTTGAATTTAGTACTAGATCAGCTCCACAAGTGACACATCATCTGACATGAAAGACGTTTAGGACACAATCATAGGTAAATAATAAACACAAATAGCATTAATAAAACATGAAATCCCGACAAAGCAAATGGGAGGAAAGACGAACCGAACATCGTTTATATGTGGAAATCGTAGCTGACATCACAACACGGAACCAAGTACGTCAAGACATGCAATTTGACAAAATGAACAACACGAACTTCGCTAAAACATGTGATAAACAACGGACAACAAGTAATGACAATGCACACTATGCTTGAAGAGGGATGATGATCCCTGCTTTGTACTAGACCAATACACTGCGGTGGATGGTTAATTAGCTGATTGTGGGAATAAAACTTCTTCATGCAAAGAACCACATCGATGTTGTCATGACATCGGATGCGTTTCGTCATGGGTTCGAGCTACGATCCGGTCAAACCAAAGGCAACGATATTGGTATTTACTCCTCCGATCAGCAATCCTCATTAAACAACAAGAGTCCATCGTGGTTTACAATTACCTGTACAATAAGTGCCTATCACCAGTAGTTGTGAGTTTGAATTTCGTGTACATGATGCAACATTTTGTAATAAAGTTTGTAAGTGACATGCGACAGGTCGGTGGTTTTTCTCTGGGCAGTCGTATTTCATCCACCAATAAAACTGACACCCATGATTTAGCTGAACTGTTACTAACATTGCCGTTAAACATCATAACCAATTACCCATATTATAATTAATGACATGAACTTGGTATAAAGCTGGATATATAATATTAATAAGTCACAATTATTTCTTTAAAATAAAAATCGCTATATTGAATGGTAACTGATATTTTGATTTTCTTCTACTGTCTCCTTGTAACATCAAACAGAAATGCAGTCCTGCTCTCATTTACAACTAGTAACCTATTTTTTAGATTTGCAATAATCCAGCACACTTGGGTTGTTCAGACCATTCATGGCAGACATTAATTGTATATGACGTTGTCCATCAGGGGAAAAACCACGACGTTATTAGTATTGCCACCGACAACTTACACGTTCCCATCATTGTCTACATATATACCAGTTGGATCCTGTAGAACACGTTCATCATTGAATTCCCATTGCGTGGTACCATGTAAATCACAACATGTCACGTTATAAGTAAACCAGTTTGTAAAGGTAAAGCTTGTCTCCAGATGTAGCTACGTATTTAACCTTAGATATATTACTCTCGATGATATCCCTTATAGATCTATCACTGAGGTTTAGTATCTTTAGTACTTTATACCCTGCACAGTAATATATTGTTCTACCTCTAATCCCCATGCCATAGATGTGTGCATCCATGGAAATAAGTGTCATGACTTTCTGACTTTCTATGTCTATTATACCTATGCATATATTGTCTCCATATCCTGATGATACAGCAACGTTATTGTTATCTTTAATATAAACTGTATCACTAGTATAGGATTTTGTTTTATCTTTTCCTATCTGGAATAATTCTACTCCTTCTTGGTTGATAAACTTACAGTACCACTAACATAACAGGACAATACCATTCTGCCATCTGGAAGCAAAGAACATCCTCTGATATTTGTCCCCGTGGTGTTTATCTTTTGTTTCACTTTCAGCTGTATATTTTCTACTGACATAGGTGGTTGTTATAGGTCAGTTACCTTCATCTGGGCTTGTTTATCTTTTTTTCTAACCAAGTTCATCTCACAAGGCTTTCATTCAACAACTACTTCGCCAAACTTTAAAATGCTGGTGGGTATGGTCTTCAGACCGGTGTTTATCTTACATGATAGTTTTGTTCGATTTCGACCTCCGGTATTGACTAGTGACTGTAAGCACGTGTCTTGTGTTTCTACGTCTTTCTCCATTTGCTTCAGGGCGAAAAATGTTTGCAGATTTGATGCATACTTTTTTATGTTGTCTACATTAGTTTGATATTCGGTCAGTTCTTTCTGTTTCCCGTCTAAAGATACCAGTAGTTCACGTGTTTCTTCGGTTACTTGTTTTACTGCTTCAGTCATTTCCTTCATCAGATCATCTTGCAACTTGTCAAGATGATTGTTGATTACTGTCCTCAGTTCCTGTATTTCAATCTCAATTATTTGTTTCTGTTCTTTAACAGAGCTGGAGTTGGTTTCTCTATTTTGTCTAATTTTACCAATAGTTTCAATCATGTTTTTTATCAAA
>MJUT01057118.1:1012559-1046292 GCA_002080005.1 Gigantidas platifrons
AATGCATGTTATGCAATGCTATGAGTATATGTAATGTATACAGTAATATTGTAAATATAAATGAGAGAAAAGAAATGTACTTATGTGATATATTTCTCATTATCTACAAGAATGAAAATTGTGTTTGTAAAGGTTGGACTTTTTTGTTCATATGTGTTGTTGTAAGGTCAATTTATATAAAATTTATAAACATCACCCACGTCGCAGAAAGTTCATTCACAAGCTGGTACAAGGTCAACAATGATAACTATAGAAATTGATACATGGTGTGCAATGTAAAGATAATTTGCAATGTATACATTGTAAATATAAATGTAAGAGTTAAAATGTACTTATGTCCGAAATTTGTCATTATGTGCAAATATGAAAATTGTGTTTGTGAATGTTTGACTTTTTTGTTCAGATGTGAGATTTTATTAGAAAATAATTTGATCATTTTGTTATATGACAATGTGTAACGCTAATATAATTAATTGTTGCACCCTCAACGCAGATGGGTGGCAAATTAAGGATAAACAAAGAAGATTGTTACTATGGATAAAAAAAATCAAGTGTTCAATTGTATTTCTGCAAGAAACGCACTTTAATAACGAAAGTAAATGTTTCATTGAAGAACAGTCAGATTATCAATGTTTTTGTAGTCATGGAAATAACTCAAGTAGGGGGTGTCTGTTTTAGTAAGTACTAAATTAGATTGTGAAATTATAAATCAGTTTATAGATACTGAAGGAAGATTACTTTTACTGAATATAAATATAAAAGATACTATAATTACCTTTGTTTGCTTATATGCACCAAATTGTAAAACAACAATAAATAACTTCTTTAAAAAAGTAAATACCCTTTTAAAAGATCAGGGACTAGGAATACCTATGATCTTAGGAGACTTTAGCGAAATATTTTTATATGGAGTATATGTAAACTAAATCATGTAGTCACGTTTAATTCAAGGTACAAATACATGTCAGCTATATGTACCGACCCTGTGTGTAGATAATATGAGTATAGAGGATCGTGCCATGTAAACGGCTGTGACGATAAAATTATAAGGATATAGATAACCACACGTTACGATGAAATAATAAAGCACATGTGAGCTATCCGGGTGTAACGGCGTTTTGGTTATCGTTCTGTATATGTAGCCACCTCGGACGGAACCACCATCTCACTCGCCAGAGCTGACGTATTGAATAGTTTTTACTCTTGATATATTGTAGAAAAAAAATACTTAGCTTGAAGTAAACTTATTTACGGTCCTGTACGTGAGCTATCGTAGCGGCGTTTTGATTACCATTTTCGACAAAGAAAAACAGGAATTAACAGCTTTCCACTCTCAAGTCCTAAGTTCAATTTGTTTTTATGAGGTCCGTGTTACTTATCTTTAGTTGTTTGTGTTTGGTTACGTTGATAATTGTTTATCTATAACTCTGTCTTAGATTTTCTGCTTCGTCTTTATCTCCAGTTGATTGTAGGACGGCTCATGTCTTATTTACGTTAGGTGTGTCCAATGCATATTGTGTTCTGCTTTTGTTTTACTTTTCTTCGTCTTGTGTATCTTATATTGCCAGTTTCTCTGGATTGTCCATGTTTGATTGGCCCTTCGGTATTCTCTGATGTTTATTTAGTCTTTCTTATTTTTTGCCCGGGGACCAGGGTGGCTCAATGAGTTAGGTCGTTGGATCTAACAACTCATACAAGCCTATCACCTATTCGGCGAGGGCTAGTCTTTGTATATTACAAAAAGGGTGCACTCGACTCACATCCGCAAGTGATAATGTTTACCAGTTGCTTGTCCGTGGTCGGTGGTTCTCTTCGGGCACTCCGGCTTCCTCCATTACTAAAACTGGTAGCCATGATATAGCTGATATATTGTTGAAACACCAAAAATCAAATCATCATTTTTTGCCATGTTCTTTATCTCTCTGTATTAATTAAATATTTGTTATGTCGTGTCTTCACCTTTGTCTCTTTAGCATAAAACATGTGTTCTTATGTTTGTACATATTTAGTCACAAAAAGTAACAACTTTACCTAAATGATATCATGTATGTCATCTCGTAGCAATCGCGGACAACTCACAGAAAGTAAGAACGGGTGTAACACGATGGATGCCTCAGTGTTGCAGTAGTTGCTTATCATTCCAGAACACCCACGGTTACTGTGGGGTTAGTGTTGCTCAATTTGTAGTTTTGAATTTTTTGTAGATCATTATTTGTCCTTTGTTATTTTTCCTGGTAGCAATTGTATTGTCTCTCCCTCGATTTACGGTCTCCCATTTGGTATCTTCAAACTTTGCGTAATCAACATTGTACTCTCTGATGATCGACTGATACACAGTAATAATGACAAGAACACACAAAGATGCACAAACACAAGGAAATACACGAGGCTATGTTTCAGCAAAAGAAAGTGTGATTCCTTAAAACGGAAGCTTATTTAGTCACAAAGGGCAATCATTCTAGCTTAAGAGCTCGCATAGATAACATGTTTATCTACTTTTGTTGATATGTACTGTATGATAAGTTGTATTAATATCAAATGTCGAGTTCTAGATTAGTGAATGATTGATAGTTGTTAAACGCCAAGTGAAATGTTCCTTAAATAAATCCTGCCCACAACAATTGACATTTTAAGGAGATGTCTCTCTAGTACTACACCAGTACGCTTAATATGTGTTTAACAATACTACAAAATGTAAAGATCTAGAGAATAAACTGAATTTTCTTTACTTGCACCTATGCTGGTATGAACAATTGATACCTAAACAGAATTGGTTTGCGGAGTTAGTACTGAAATTCGTTAGATTTGGTAGCAAAATAAACTCTCAGGTGGTGAACAGGGGTTTTTGACAGGTTACTTTTTATTATTCATGGGTCATATTGATAAAGAATGAATTTGAATTTGAATTTGAATTTTTGTTGTTTTAGCGCCACTTTCAGCAATATTTCAGCTATATCATGGCGACCAGTTTCAGTGGTGGAGAAAGCCGGAGTACCCGGAGAGAACCACCGGTCCTTGGCAAACAACTGGTAAACTTTATCACTTGCGGCGGTGAGTCGAAAGCATCCTTTTTGTAATTTACAAAGCTGGGCGCGAACCCACGCCATATTGGTGACAGGCTTGTATGAGCTGTTAGATCCAACGACCTAACTCATTGAGCCACACGGGTCCCTTATTGATAAATATAAAGATACGGCAATTACAATTATTTTTTCAACAACTGAGTTATTTAAATGAGAAAATATTACAATTATAATATCTGTTTGACATAATACCAACATGACTTACCTGAAAGTCAAATGGTCACGTGATTTTATGTCGTGTTATCATTGTACTGAATGATAAAATCCTATAGATAAAAATGTAGTTCAAGCTCAATCTTTAAATTATTAAGTCTGAAAACTAGGTAGGCTTAATACGAAAAGAATGTAGTTCTCCCATCAAGTATGATGACGATGAAAAAAACGCACTTTTGAAGCAATAAAAAGCTAAAGGTTCAACACTGGCTAGCCAAGATCGGCTAAGGTCACCTATACCTAAGGAGGCAATTTTAGTTTTAGTAATAATTACATGATTTGGGAACTGTATATTTCGATAAAAAATATATATAATAAACCATGTCGGTACAGAAGCAGTTACTATCGGGCGGATGATTCCCCCAGGGACGAACTTTTTTTGTCCGTTTTCTTTTGGTCATTGCGTTTCCTGTCCTTCTTCTATTCACTACATCTGATTACCTCTTTGGTATATTCAAACTTTTTTAAAATGATTTTAACTCTCTTTATTTTCATGTTATTCGTAGTTAAATGTGTTTTTACATGTTTCTATGATTAGCTACAGGCGTTTATTGCACATGATTAATTGATGAAATAAAATGATAAAAATAACCCACTGTCAGTACAGTTCACAATCATATAGAACATTTATAGTAAAAGGCACACTCGATACACCTATCACACATACAAATATCCCACTGTCGGTACAGTTCAAAATCCAATAGAAAAATCATAGTAAGATGCACTTATTAATAGGAATAACGAATGTAGAACGACGGATGCTTCAGTGGAGCAGGAAATGATAACCTTCCCCCACCCACTGTATTTGTCGGTTTGTGTTGCTCAATCTTTAGTCTGAAATGTTTTATATAAATCATTGTTTGTCCTTTAAATCCAATAGAAAAAGTATAGTAAGAGGCCGACTTGATAAACCAATCACATATATGCAGGACCAGATCGCTCACTATTCTGGCATGATAGAGACATATCAATGAAAAGTGGCGGGTTTCATCTAGTTATCTAGGAATGAGTGATTGTAGTTTAGCAAACGGTATATCCAATAGAACAATAATAGTAAAAGGCACGCTCGATACACATATCACGCATGTACATGACCAGATAGCTCACTATACTTGCATGATACAGATACTTCAATGAAAAGTGCCGGGGTTAAGCTAGTTCTATAGGAGTGAGTGATTTTAGTTGTGAACAATTTATCAGTGATATAATAGAGTTGGATTTCTATAACCTTAGCTCATTAAAGCTACATCATACTTACACATGAAGGATAAACATGTCACTCTGACAAATTATCAGACTCCGAACCAACAAGTCTATGTTCTTATGCTTTAACAAGTCTTTAGTTTTAGCCCTTATTGATATGCAGTGACGTGTAAATCAAAATAGTAATAAAAGTAAAGAGTAGTATGCACAAACTCTCTTTGTAGATAATAAGAGTACAAACGGTCGGAACATTAAAGAACATATAGAAGATTTAGAAAAGGTACAAAGGAGGGGCGCTCGTTTTGTCTTCAACAACTACAAATCGACAGAGCCAGGATGTGCAACTAACATCCTCAACATACTCCAGTGGGAACCCTTTGCACACAGATGTGCTAAGGCTAGAGTCACCATGTTGTATAAGATTGGAAACAATCTTGTAGATATTTCACCAGAGCAATGTCTTACAGGTGGTGACTAAAGAACAAGGGGAACACACATACAAAATTATAAGTGCAAAGAACAACACCTATAAGTTTTCATTTTTCCCTAGAAGCATCATAACCTGGAACTACCTACCAGTAATTGTAGGCCTAGCTCCTGACCTAGATAGCTTTATGTCAGGATTGGAGGGAGTTCAGTTCCCACCACATTGTATGTAAGACACCTACACCTCAGCAATGTATATATGTTATTAAATATTCTTTTTTCTTTTTGTTCTAATACTTTATTTATTTTATTAATTTTCGCTATATATTTTAAAGTCTCCACACCAAAGCATTTGTACTCGATGTTTCGAGCTCTGCTTTGTATCCAGAAAAAGAAGAAGAAGAAGAAAATGGCGTCTAATGTTCTACTTCTTTTCTATTGTCCCCTTGTAACATCAAACAGAAAAGCATATCTACTTTCATTTACAACTAATAACCTATTGGTAGATTTGTCATAATCAAGTACACGCGGTTTTCTCAGACCATTATCGGAAGACAATAGCTGTCTATGACGTTGTCCATCAGGGGAGATAACCACGACGTTGTTTGAATCAGAACCGACGACATACACGTTCCCATCACTGTCTACAGAGACACCAAGTGGATACTTTAAAACACCTTTATCTTTGAATTCCCATTGCGTGGTACCATATAAATCACAACATGTAACGGTATCGGTGATCCAGTTTGTGTAGTAAAGTTTGTCTCCAGATGTAGCTACGTATTTAACGTAAGACATATTACTCGTGATGATATCCCTTACAGATTTATCACTGAGGTTTACCATCTTTAGTACTTTATTCCCTGTACAGTAATATATTGTTCTACCTCTAATCGCCATGCCATATATGTGCGTATCCATGGAGATAGTTGTCATGACTTCCTGACTTTCTATGTCTATTACAGTTATGCATATATTATCTCCGCCTCCAGATGATACAACAATGCTATTGTCTTCCTTAATATAAACTGCATCATAAGTACAAGATCCTATTTTATCACTCTCTGTCTGGCATAATTCTACTCCTTCTTGGTTGATAAAACTTAAAGTATCATTAGCATAAGAGAGCAATACCATTCTTCCATCTGGAAGTAAAGAACACCCTCTGATACTTGTTCCCTTTGTGTTTATCTTTTGTTTCACTTTTAACTGAATATTTTCAACTGACATAGGTGGTGATAGATCAGCTAACATCATCTGGGCTTGTTTGTCTTTTTTTCTAACCAATTTCATCTCACAAGGCGTTGATGCAACAATTGCTTCGCAAAACTTTTGAATGCAGGCGATGGTCTTCAGACCGGGGTCTATCTTGTATGATAGTTTTGTTTGATTGCGACTGGCGCTGTTGACCAATGACTGTAAGCACGTGTCTTGTGTTGTTATGTCTTTCTCCATTTGCTTCAGGGCTAAAAATGTTTGTAGGTCTGATGCATACATTTTTATGTTGACTACATTTGTCTGGTATTCGGTCAGTTCTTTCTGTTTCTCGTCTAAAGATACCAGTAGTTCACGTGTTTCTTTGGTTACTTGGTTTTCCTGTTTCAGCCATTTCCTTCATCAGATCTTTTTGCAACTTGTCAAGATGATTGTTGATTTCTGTCCTCAGTTCCTGTATTTCATTCTCAATTATTCGTTTCTCTTCTTTAACAGAGCTGGAATTGGTCTCTCTATTTTGTCTAATTTTACCAATAGTTTCAATCATTTCTTTAATCAAGCGCTCGATCTCAGTGAACATAGTTGATGTCTTCACATTGTTTATTATTTTTTCAAGGATAGTTACATTCTTACATTCACTATGATTTTCAAGGTTGCAAATTATACAACACGGACACTCATGTTCTTGACAGTATAAATTTAACTTTTCGTGATGTTCGTCGCAATGGTGTTTAATTTTCAACACGTACGACGGCAACTTTCTGTATTCCACTATTGGTATCGTCGTATGATTTCTGGACAGTTTCACTAAACTGTGATGTTCTATGCATTCTGTACAAAGACCTTCTTCGCATTGTGGACACCAAACTTCTGAAGATCTAGAAATATGGCGTATATCACATATACCACAGCAAGATGGAGAACTTGACATGATGTTGCTATCCTGTAATATATTACTGGTTATAAAATGGATATTAACATTTATAAATGTCTTTCATTTCTTCTGTAAACCATTAAACTAAATTAATCAAAATTAGATTGACTATCCAATTTACACTTCATTGTCTGGTGCTGTCTTATTTTACACCGAAGATATAATAGGAAATGAAAAAATCCACACCGACCGAGCAGTTCTATATTAAATTTGAATTTTAGATAATTATATTTGGAGAGTTATATGGTGGCACTAGAGAAGCTAACAAAAATATTAATGTGTAATCTTGTGAGATAATACATATTGCCAACATTGACCTAATGTGCCCAATGCTAATGACAATATTGCATGTGTATTGTCACACTGTATACTATATAACTAACTTATTAAACCTATATCCAGCTTAGTAACTAGAGAAACACGACGAGTAACACTAGTAGAACAGGAGCTGATTACCCTTCTGGAGCATCCGAGTTCATTCCAAGTTGCTAGTGGAGTTCGTGTTGCTCGATCTTTTTTTTTGGGGGGGGTAGTGTTTTGTATATCATTATATGTTCCATTGTCATTTACTTTTGGTCATTGCTTTGTCTATCCTTCTTCGATTAAAGGATTTGGCATTTTCAGACTTTTCTTTGAATAAATTGAGTGTTATCCCTAGATAAATTCAGCATGGTATAGACAATTTGCTTTCTTTTCGAGCACCGTACTGACCTCACACAGACATTATCTTTGCCTTTTGTACGTTGTGAATTTACGATATTGGTTACGAATAAATTTCTCTTTTATTATCATAGATTTAATATAACATTAGTATGATTAGAGCATTTATACCGATCCTATGGGAGACCGATTACATAACCACCTCCTAACCCTAGCCATAACACTAACCCTAACCCTAACCCTAGGTCTAGCCCTAAGCCTATAGCTAACCCTAGGTAAAAAGTATTCATAATTAGATAATAGGTTTATATGACCTTCAATAAAAATGTATCGAGGGTAATCTATAACTCTAACCCTAAACCTAACCCATAACCCTAACACTAACTCTGACCCTAACCCTAACCCTAACGCTACCTCTAACCCTTACCCTAAGACTAACCCTAACCCTAACCCTAACCCTAATCCTAGGTAAAAAAAAGGATTTATAATTAGATAATAGGTTTATATGATCTACAATAAATATATATCGAGGTTAAAATATGGAGAGCCGATTGCATAACCACGTCGTAACAGTAACCCTAACCCTAACCCTATCCCTAACTCTAACCCTAACCCTAACCCTAACCCTAATCCTAGGTAAAACATATTTATAATTAGATAATAGCTTTATAAATTATGACCTACTATAAAAATGTATCGAAATTAATGATTTATGAAATATTTATTCTTGTAATAAAATTACACTTAATGTTGATTAAAATATTTGCATGACTCCCTGATGGAACTACCATAATGATAAAATATGTATTGACCATATATTTTAATGTCCATTTTAAATTCGTCATGGATATGTTTTAATGTGGACTGCAAGCAAAATACATTGTCAATAGTAATTATAAATACTTACTTACCTAGGATTAGGGTTAGGGTAGAGAATAGGGTTAGGGGTAGGGTTAGGATTAGGGTTACTATTACGAAGTGGTTATGGACTCGGCTCTCCATAGGATCTTTCAAAAGGTCGTTCCATACTACTTATAGTTATAAATGTAATTTGTTATATATGCACAAAGAAAAAAGTTAAGCAACCCATGTTTTTTGTAATGACAAATTATACGACAAGCATCACGAGATTACTGACCAGATAATCTGAAGAACGCAATGGTGACCTGTTATGACATTACATTGGCTGTAAGAAACCACCAAAAAATCAAGAAAAATGTTAATTTAATGAATATTTAATCACAATATCACAAGGCCAGTTTTGCAGTAAAACATGTCCAATTTAAGAATTGGCCTTCACAGTTCAAAAAGCAAGATAGGATTGTCATTTCACTTTCAAGACATCATTTATGAATCACTTGATGATATATATTGTTCAAAGTTTAGTACCAGGTGTAACTCCCACGTGCTAAGATGACGTCCTAAAATCTGCGTCTCATCCCTCCAGTTAGATGTATAATACAATTTGATTAATTACTAAAAATTACTCTACTTAGTCCTTCGTTTGTTTTAGATTTTCAGTTCAGAAAATAAGGAAAACACAAATGTAAAAGCAAGCAAGATGCCCTTTGTTAAATATGGCAGGACAAAGGAAAATAAACACATTCATAATTCCTGATCCATGCATTAGTCCAATCCAGACAGACGTTAGTGAGTGCGATAATCGAGCACCAAGAAGAATGTGTCATGGCATATTAGATACAAACATCAACAATAATTTTCTTTTGTCATCTCTGTTTATGCTTGCTAATATATAATTATTTTTTTTTTTTTTTTTTTTGGTTTTGTTTTTTGTTTGTTAGTTCATGTTATTTTTTGGGAGGGGAGGTGGTTAAACACATACTTATTTACTAGAGATGATCGACCCCTTTCATGTTCATGTGAAAATACAACAACATACAGGAACCGGTTCAATATTACTTTTCCTGTTCAAAATCTAATTTTATAATTTCCAATGTTTGTGAAGTGTGTGTTGTGTACTGAAGCTACGGGGTCATATTAATAACACTAATTTTAAAAGATTTCTAAACAACTGTGACTTATTTAAATGAGAAAATATGACAATTATAATATATGTTTGACATAATAACATCATAACATACCTGTTAATAATGTCTTCTGGCGATATATCACCAAATCAGGAAAACTGTAGCTGAGTAAGTTAAATGGTCACACGATTTTATGTAGTGTTATCATTATACTGAATAATCAAATCCTATATAATATACAGATAACAATATAGTTCAAGTTTATCATTTAAATTATTAAGTATGAACATTGGCGTATGTTTGATACGGAAAGAATGAAGTTTTCCCATCAAGTATGATGACGATGAATAAAAACGTAGACGCGTGCTTTGTAATAACCTTCATCAGGTACGCTCGAAGCCAAATAAGAGAAAAGTCTATTGAAAGCAAGAAAACCGAAAGAGCCTTCACGGGCTAGCCTACATCGGTTAGGTGACCAATGCATCAGAGAGGAAAACTTTAGTCTTAATCATAATTAAATGGTTTAGGAAATGTTAATTTCAATGAAAAAATATATCTAATAAATCATGTAAGTGCAAAAGCACTTGATATTGGGCGAATGATTCCCCCAGAAAAGGGATTTTTATCGGTTTTTGTTTGATCATTGTGTTGTCTGTCCTTCTTTGGTTTACTACATCTGATTACCTCTTTGATATCTTCAAACTTTTCTAAAGTGATTTTAACTCTCTTTATTTTTATGTTATTCGTAGTTAAATGTGTTTATATGACTAGCTACAGACGTTTATTACACATGATTAATTGATGTGATAAAATGACAAAAATACACCACTGTCGGTACAGTTGACAATCTTATAGAAACATTATAGCAAGAGGCACTTAGTAATAGCAAGAACGACTGAAACACGACGGATGCCTCAGTGGAGCAGGAAATGATTACCTTCCTCGAGCACATGGGTTCACCCACGGTATTTTAAGGTTCGTGTTGCTCAATCTTTAGTTTGAAGTGTTTTGTATAGATTATTGTTTGTACTTTAAATCCAATGGAAAATTACAGTAAGAGACAGACTCGATACACAGTCCTATATACATGACTAGACGCTCACATTTTCTGGAAAGATGCAAACATATCAATGAAAAGTGGCGGGTTGAAATTAGGGAATGAGTGATTGTAGGTTAGCACAAGGTACATTTCAAAATCATTTACCACAATATAGTAGAAGGCATATTCGATACACCTTTCACATATATACATGACCAGACCGTTCACTTCCCTGGCATGGTACATACACTTTAAAAATGAAAAGTGTCGGGGTTAAGCTAGTTCTATGGGAGTGATTGATTGTAGTTTAGCACAATGTACAGTTCAAAATCCAATAAAAATATAGTAAAAAAAGATGCACACTCGATACATCTATCACATATATACCTGATCAGACTGCTCACTTCCCTGGTATGGTACAGAAACTTCAATGAAAAGTGCCGAGGTAAAGCTAGTTTGATGCCTATGGAAGTGAGTGATTGTAGTTAAGCACAAAGTGAACAATTTATCAGTTTTATCATGGTGAGAACGAACATGTTGTTTATGAGACGATGCTGCTGTATGTTTTGTCCTAGACCACCACGTTGAGTTCTAATCATGTGGCAGTGGTACCAAAAAATATATATCTTGATCTGTGACAGTATGTAGCAAATTAATCCAGTCAATGCACTTTAAATAATCAAATAGAACCAGTGCAGGATAAATATAAGTATATTACTTTCAGGTATGCTTATTTGAAAACAATTCGCTATATAACTGGAATACTGTTCAAAGCGGAGTTAAATTACAATAACCTTTACCAAAATTAGAAAAAAACAAATATGTGTACCAAACAAATCCAATAATCAAATAGGGGCCACATTTAAATGAATACATTAACAATAATAATCTAATAAAGGTACATATCCACACGAGATAGTATTGTATTAATAACACAAGATAACTTATATTTTTGTATGGAGTACATGCAACCTAAATCATGTAGTCACGTTTAATTCAAGATACTAATAAATGTCAACAGTATGTACCGACCCTGTTTGTAGATAACAAGAGAATAGACGATCGTACCATGTAAACGGCTGTCACGATAAAATTATAAGGATATGGATAGCCACACGTTACGATGAAATAATAAAGCACATGTGAGCTATCCGGGTGTAACGGCGTTTTGGTTATCGTTCTGTATATGTAGCCACCTCAGACGGAACCACCATCTCACTCGCCAGCTGACGTATTGAATAGTTTTTACTCTTGATATATTTTAGAAAAAAAATACTTAGCTTGAAGTAAGCTTATTTACGGTCCTGTACGTGAGCTATCCGGGTGTAGCGGCGTTTTGATTACCATTTTCGACAAAGAAAAACAGGAATTAACAGCTTTCCACTCTCAAGTCCTAAGTTCAATCTATTTTTATGAGGTCCGTGTTACTTATCTTTAGTTGTTTGTGTTTGGTTACGTTGATAATTGTTTATCTAGAACTCTGTCTTAGACTTTATGTTTCGTCTTTATTTCCCTTTGTTTTAGGAGTACTCATGTCTTATTTACGCTATGTGCGTTTGCTTAGTGTGCATCACATATTGTGCTGTGTTTTTGTTTTGCTTGTTGTCCTCTTGTGCATCTTATATTGCCAGTTTCTCTGGATTGTCCATGTTTGATTGCCCTTCGGTATGGTATTCTCTGATGTTTATTTAGTCTTTCTCATTTTTTGCCTGGGGACCCGGGTGGTTCAATTAGTTAGGTCGTTGGATCTAACAACTCATACAAGCCTATCACCAATTCGGCGTGGGTTCGCACCCGGCTTTGTAAATTACAAAAAGGGTGCACTCGACTCGCAGCCGCAAGTCATAATGTTTACCAGTTGCTTGCCCATGGTCGGTGGTTCTCTCCGGGCACTCCGGCTTCCTCCAATACTAAAACTGGTCGCCATGATATAGCTGATATATTGTTGAAAGTTGCGTTAAAACACCAAAAATCAAATCATCATTTTTTGCCATGTTGTTTATCTCTCTGTATTGTTGTTTATTCACCTTTGTCTCTTTAGCATAAAACATGTGTTCTCATGTTTGTACATTTTTAATCACAAAGAATAACAACTTTACCTAAATGATATCATGTATGTCATCTCGTAGCAATCGCGGACAACTCACAGAAAGTAAGAACTAGTGTAACGCGATGGATGCTTCAGTGGTGCAGGAGTTGCTTATCATTCCAGAACACCTACGGTTACTGTGGGGATAGTGTTGCTTAATTTGTAGTTCGGAATGTGTTGTAGATCATTATTTGTCCTTTGTTATTTTTCCTGGTATCAATTGTATTGTCTGTCCTTCAATTTACGGTTTTTAGTGATCCATTTGATATCTTCAAACTTTGCGTAATCAACATTGTGCTCTCTGATGATGGACTGATGTCAACCAAAATACACAGTAATAACTAATGAAAAGAATAGACAAAGAAGTACAAACACAAGGGAACGCACAAGGCTATGTATTAGCAAATGAAAGCATGATTCCTTAAAACGGAAGTATATTTAGTTACAAAGGGCGATAATTCTAGCTTAAGACCTCGCATAGATAATATGCACATCTACTTTTATCGATATGTACTGTTTGATAAGTTGCATAAATGTAGAATGTCGAGTGCCAGATTAGTGAGTGATTGATTATTATTTAACGCCAAGTGAATAGTTTCTTAGATAAATCCTGCCCACAACAATTGGCAGTTTAAGGAGATGTCTTCTTGACAAGTTACATTATTATTCGTGGATCTCTGTAAAAACGTAGATATCACATTTAGTGCGCATGACGTCTTTTTTTTCTTAATCATTGAAAGCTAGAAATCCAAATCTCTAATACGAGGTCTCATGAATGATTTATATATTTTCCCAATCTGTCAGAAAAATAACCTCAATATCGTCTTTTTTTTCATTTTCTCGAATATTATTCGTCGGATTTCTTTGATATTGTCAAGATTTTTGCTTCAAAGTTATGGAAGTGGTGGAGGTTTTGTCTTTCCAGTAAGAAGGGTAGTCATGATTTAGCTGAACATTTTCTGAAAAATACTATCAACAACTGTAAATCAAATCAAATTGTGGGGCTGTGTTTGGTGATAAATAATTAGTGTAGTAAGAACAAACGCATCTTGTTGTTCTTCGGTTAAAGTCGTAAATACAAAATGTATACGGTCGTCATCACAAACTGGTTAACAGTTACGAAATATACATATCTCAAATGATTCTGTATCTGTTACTTTATACGTAGATGTGTTCTTTCCTCTATCACTGCTAATACATTTACCTGACTTGACTGTATATATGAGGAACATGACGGGTGTCTTATAACAAACAGGAATTCATTATTCTTCCTGAGCTCCTGATTTGACCCCAGTGTACAGTGAAGTTCGTGTTGCTCATCTTTTATTTACGAAGAGATGGGCGGTGAAGCCGTAATGCACAATTGTAAATGAGACATGTGTCACCACAAAAAATATGTGTACGCAAAATAATGTGACGTAATAAACAGAAGTTAAAAAAGCTATGGTGGGGATTCTGAAAGAAAGTCGGGGACAGAACACGTAAACGGTGGAATGAATTGACTGAACCATTATAAAGGTAAACAATTTAGCTGAATGTGTACATAGATCACGGACGCTCCCGCATCTACCTAAAGTAGACGGGGGCGAAATTCAATTTGCTGACGATAAGAGGCATGATATGTGAAATTGTGGCTTCACAAACATTCTACATTCCTCTGTAGAAACTGCTGCTCTGCATACAAAACCCCACAAATGTTCGATATTTCAAATGAACAAAACTCTCCCTGGTATAGTTGTCAACATTCTGACAGTAGAAATGTGTCAAGGTCAACATTGACCTGTCTTTTATGTTCCCTGATCTAATCTGAATGCATGGTGCCTAGTGAATAGAGGGAAGAGGGGAACATTTACATGTTTTTGCCACTATGTTTATATACCTTCATATTCCTAATTTAATGCTACATGCATTATGCAAGGCAGCTTTGATGGCTGAGGGATTAAGGTCGATGAAGTCTGACCTCGGTCGCCACAAATATAAATTTCTGATCCGATACCCACACAAAAAATGTCACAAATTTTACAAACCTACCCCACATACTCTGTCTTTTGGCTAGATCTCTTCATCCTTTCAATCCTAAAAAGTTTCGTAATCTAAATCTAGCAGCACAATTGTCAAAGGTAAGAGTAAACATCTATTAACCAAAAAAAATAAATAATATATAATGTATAAACTTCATTTGGTTTTGGGTGTAGTTTTTCTTTTTGTTGACTTTTCATATGTTTAACTCTTCAATGATTGGTTATTATTATTTGGCTTCCAATCTGT
The DNA here is from genome assembly GCA_002080005.1 of Gigantidas platifrons. NCBI lineage: Eukaryota > Metazoa > Mollusca > Bivalvia > Mytilida > Modiolidae > Gigantidas > Gigantidas platifrons. The sequence goes on from MJUT01057118.1 coordinate 1,027,678, forward strand.
TTGTGGGTGAAGAAATCATTGAACAAGTTAGTATACATCTTGTGTCTATAATCCCTGAACAAGATTAATACAGAAACGTAGATGTGTTGTATTAGACCTACCTGTAGATCGGTGAATGTGATATATATTTTCCACTTCGCTCCTCAACGTAGACAAAGCCATGGTCATAGTCATTATACATCCCATATATTTCATGATGTTTCACTAAATTACCTTCTAGCATTTATTCAGAACCCGTTGGGTATGCATCACATTCGCTCGAAATTATTTTCACTATCACTTTCAAAACTACATGCATTGCACAACTTATGTTTGGTAAACAATGTTACAAATCCGAAATAAAACCAAACTTTCAGCAATCGTCTTGAATATTGATGGTCACAGACTTTTCGAACCTGTTGGTATTCGGAAAGATGAAATAGACAAATGTTCCTTTCTGAAACTGTCGTTTTCCAGCAAAGGTCTTGATGGCAATATCCTTCATCACAAATCTAAAATTCCACAATATTTCAAGGATCAGTCCGTACCTATCAATTCGTATGTTTATACCAGACCAATAACGTCAAACATGGTTACTTACAAACATGTGTTGTGTGATCTCAATATGGGCGATTTCAAATTTAAGCGTCGGGATTGCACCTATGCAAGTTCCCCATTCATATATAATCCGACTGGCCACGTTTTAACTGGTGACCTTAAAATCATCAACACCATTTCTCTACGAGAGGTGTTCGGCAAAGGGTCTAAATATCGTGAGCCGAAATCCATAAACTGGAAACACAACTTTAAAATACTTATGTATTCCGTCGAGGATTATGCCAGACAATGGGCAAAGCGTGAAAAGGAGGACTTAGATACTCTTTCCGAATGGGTGAAGAGTGTGAGGTCGTTAATACAGATTAGAAAAAAAAAATCAGTGAGTCTATGAGCACTCTAGATCAATCTTTAAAGACCCAAATATTGCTAAACTTGTCTTTCTTTCATGACAAATATGTTATTGTCTCCGCCGACAAGGCCCCTAACAGTATTGTTGTTGTTTGTAAATCACATTACATAGACTGTTTGATAAAGGAATTAAGCATTGACAATTCACTTGGCAAGTACTTGACTACTGCATAAAAACATCAAAGGAAAAATGCGTATTTATGTTACAGCTCTACATATACCCCGACGACACTTACGAAAGAGGAAATTCTGGACAATCATAGGTCTGTTTTATGTTCCTTTGCAATTTCAACTTAAGATGAAGAACTGGATCTACCATCACTCTACTGGATTCCAAAATTACACAAGTGTCCTTTCAAACAGCATTATATTGCTGGGTCTGCCAAATGCTCCACGAAACCTCTTTCCAAATTATTAATATGTATTCTATGGCCGATCGATCAAAAGCGGGCTTCAGAGCTACGTGAAACTAGCTACTCGAGAGGTAGTGAGAATCAGATATGGATTCTGAAGAACTCGAAAGATCTGTTTTTAGTGAGGTTCGTGTTACTCGATCATCCGTTTTATATGTATGTTTTGTATATCGTTGTTTGTCCTTTTGTGCTTTTCCTTTTGGCCATTGTGTTGTCTGTCTTTCTTCGATATACAGATTATGATTGCCATTCAAGCTCTTCTTATATTAAACTATTTGATATTTATTAAAATTATGAAACGACAGTCGGGTCATATGGTATCTAGATTTACAAGTACTTGGGCATTCAATCCCCATCACCCTTAACTTGTGAGTTCGAATCCCGCTCATGGCCACTATACTCTATGCATTATTATATTATAGTTCGTCATTGACTTGAGACAGTTCTGTAGTTTTCTCCAGGTACTCCGATATTCTCCACAAATAAACCGGACCGCCACAATATAACTGAACTATTTTTGAATGTGCCGTTTGACACCATAACCAATATTATAATCAATGATACGAACTTGATCTAATGTCGAATAGACAATATTACTAAAAAGCATTTATTTATTTTAAATAAAAACTGGTGTCTAATGTTCTATTTTTATTCTACTGTCCCTTTGTAACATCAAACAGAAAAGCAGTACTGCTTTGATTTACAACTAATAATTTATTGGTAGATTTTTCATAATCAAGCACGCGTAGGTTTTGTTGATCATCATTGGAAGACAATAGTTGTCTATGACGATGTCCATCAGGGGAGATAACCACGACGTTGTATGAATAATACCCGACGACAAACACATTTCCATCATTGTTTACAGAGATACCAAGTGGACCCTGTAGAACACAGTTATCTTTGAATTCCCATTGTGTTGTACCATGTAAATCACAGCATGTCACGGTATGTGTGATACAGTTTGTGTAATAAAGTTTGTCTCCCGATGAAGCTATGTGATAAACGTAAGTCATATCACTGTTGATGACATTACTTATAGACTTATCTCTGAGATTTAGCATCTTTAGACCTTTGCTCCCTGCACAGTAATATACTGTTCTACCTCTTACCGCCATGCCATAAATGTCCGTATACATAGAGATAGTTGTCATGACTTCCTTGCTTTATATGTCTATTATAGCTATATATCTATTAACTGCACTACCTCCGGATGATACAACAACGCTATTGTTATCTTTAATGTAAACTGTATCATAAGTACAGGATCCTGTTTTATCTATACCTATCTGGAATAATTCTGCTCCTTCTGTGTTGATAAAGCTGACGGGGTTAATAATGCAATATGCAATACCATTCTACCATCTGTAAGGAAAGAACATCCTGTGATCAGACTCCCCTCGGTCATTATTTTTTGTTTCAGTGTCAGCTCTATATTTTCAACTTACATGGGTGGTGATAGGTCCGCTACCATAATCTGGGCATGTTTATCTTTTTTCTAGCAAGAGTCAACTCACAAGGCTTTCATTCAACAACTACTTCTCCAAACTTTTGAATGCTTGTGGTTATAGTCTTCAGACAGCTGTCTATCTTGTATGATAGCTTTGTTTGATTTCTACTATCGCTATTGATTACTGCCTGTAAACACCTGTCTAGTGTTTCTACTTCTTTCTCTATTTGTTTCAGAGCTAAATATGTTTGTAGGTCCGATGCATATTTTTTTATATTAACTACACTTGTCTGGTATTCTGTGAGTTCTTTCTGTTTCTTGTCTAGAGATTCCAGTAGTTCACATGTTTCTTCGGTTACATGTTTTTTCTGCTGCAGTCAATTCCTTCATCAAATCCTCTTGTAACTTGTCAAGATGAGTGTTGATTTCTGTCCTCAGTTCATCTATTTCATTCTCAATTATTTGTTTCTGATCTTTAACAGTAGTGGAGTTGGTATCTCTATTTCGTCTAATTTTATTAATAGTTTCAATCATTTCTTTAATTAAATGCTCAGTCTTATTGAACATACTTGATGTCTTCACGTTCTTTAATATTTCTTCCATCATAGTGACCTTCTTACAGTTACTATGATTTTTCACTATACAAATTCTACAACACGGACATTCATGTTCTTTACAGTATAAATTGAACTTTTTGTGATGTTCGTCGCAATGTTCCCTAATTTCCAACACAAACGACGGCAATTTCTGATGCTCCTCTATATGTATCGTGGCATGATTTCGGGAAGGTTTTGCTACACTGTGATGTTCTAAGCATTCTGTACAAAGACCTTCTTCGCATTGTGGACACCAAACTTCTGATGGTTTAGAAATATGGCGGATATCACATATACCACAGGAAGATGGAGAACTTGACATCATGTTGATATCCTGTAATATATTACTTCTATTAAAATGGAAATTAACATCAATTCATTGTCTTTAGTCGCCTTCATTTCTGTACACCATTAAAATTAATTAATTAATATCAGATTAACTTTCCAATTAACACTTCATGTTCTGGTTCTGGCTTTATTTTTTCACCGAAGATAAAATCGAAAATGATTTTTTTAAATACTAAACCGACAAAACAGTTCTATATTCTAATTAGAAAGTTTGTGAAATAAATTTGGAAGGTTATACATGTGGTGGCACCATATATATAGCTAGTTCAGTTAACAATAATATTATTAGTCAAATATGAGTCAAAGGGAGACAATCTCTATTGGAACCAAAGCATCATCTCATCGAAAATTTCGCGACACATTCCCTGTGTATTGCCACGATATATATAACTAACTTTTAAATCTTCAATCTGGCATTGTCACTATAGCATCACGACGGGTATCACTAATATAGCAGGAACTTGTTACCCTTCCGCAGCACACGAGTTCACCCACACGATTTGAGTGTAAATGCAACAATACAGATAAACTTCTTGAATATTAATTGAAGAGTCCAGTTTTGTAAATACCAATATTTGTGTAGTGAGTGGTGTATACTGAACATACGAGGTCATATTGGTAAAGATAAAACTAATGATGTTTAAATAGATTTTTAGACGAAGTACTTGCTTAAATGAAAACATACGACAAGTGTAATATATGTATGACATAAAAACAACATAAATTACCTGAAATTACTTGACAAAAATGTCGTCTGACGAAATATCAACAAATTAGGAGATTCGTAGGAGAGGAAGTTAAATGGTAACGTGATTTACTGACACGCGAATTTTAAATTGTTATTCATTATTATTATAAATACTATGCCTGTGGTATTTTAACAATATATATATATATATATAGGTATTTGTCAATGTAGTACGAGATTATTGTTTGATAAATAGCATTTAAATTGTTAAGTCAGAATCTCGGTTGAATGTATAGCAAAAGAATATTATTTACCCATTACGAAAGATAAAACAGTGCGTACTCTATCATTTACGTTTCTTACTATGGGATATTTATTATTTTATTATATTAACTACACGGTCTGTGGAACATGAAAATTAGCTTTAGAGGAGGAGGAGAAATGACAATGGCAATAAACGTTAGAGAACATCGAAAGTTTAATCAAGAATAAACAATCCAGAGTTGACACTGACGAAGACAAAAAAGTGGGGATGAAATGGCTATGGCAAGTAACGTTAGTGACAATCGAAAGTTTAATCAAGAATAAATAATCCAGAGTTGACAGGGACGAAGACAAAAAAGGGAGGATGAAATGGCTATGGCAATAAACGTTAGAGACAATCGAAAGTGTAGTCAAACATAAACAATCCAGAGTTTACACGGACGAAGACAAAAAGGGAGGATGACATGGCTATGGTAATAAACGTTAGAGACAATCGAAAGCGTAATCAAGAATAAACAATCCAGAGTTGACACGGACGAAGACAAAAAAGGGAGGATGACATGGCTATGGTAATAAACGTTAGAGTCAATCGAAAGGGCTATCAAGAATAAACAATCCAGAGTTGACACGGACAAAGACAAAAAAAGGGGGAGGTGAAACCGTTATGGCAATAAACATTAGAGACAATCGAAAGGGCAAACAAGTATAAACAATCCAGAGCAACTGACACGAGCGAAGACAAAAACAGAGAAAGAGAAAAAAAACATCACAGCAAAGAAAATTGAAATGATGAGCAACACGTACCCCCCGAAAAAAACGTGGGTCAACATGTGCCCATGAAGGGTAAGTTCCTGCTTTTAATAAGACACCCGTCCTGTTATTTTTTTAGTCAAGTCCGGTATGATCACAGACAGTGTTGTAATCATATTAATCATTAATTTTATCAAACAAACACTATTATTTTCTATATAAATTAGTGTATGTCATCATTATTAGCGGCAAAAATATGTTTCTGGAAAGACCACTTTTTTTTTTATTAAAGTCTGTAAATACTTGAGTTGTGTACAATATTTATTAAATTAATTTTGATGATTTTAGCACTAGATCAACATGTTCACATTCTTAAATAAAACGTGGTCGTTCACTCCATTGATTACTGTTTCCTATGAGTCGGAATGCAACGACTGGATTATTCGGATTACCACTTTGAAAAATATTGATGAAAACCATGGAAGCCTTTCGAAAATCTGTTCGCCATTTAATATTCCGTAAAGGAATCACCGGTGGCATACAGAATTGATATTTTAGAATATTACGTACAATGAGCTTCTACAGTTAGACACGTTGCTCTACTTGGACACATTAGCATGATTTCAACCCTAGTGCTTATCGTAGAAGCAACAAGTGTGAAATGTTTTTCTTGAATTGACCATGGGTGGTACCTGATATACATGTGCCGCACATTTTATAAAAATAGAAAATATATTTAATAAATAAAGAGATAAATCTAGAAGAGATAATATTGTTTCAAATATACAAGATAACCTACTAGTGGCACCCGTCGTGTTAATCTAGTTACAAATCCGGTGATAAGTCATGAACGAGGAAAAGAACGGGAAGTGTTTACGACACGTTTGTGACACAGATATTGCATAACGGTCAACCAAGTCATGGTGGTGACCGTAAACCTTTCGAAGTGATGACTTAAACTTAACCAAAAGGAATTCTTGGTTCAGTAGCTTCCTTGTTAGCAGCAACCCTTTATCAAGGAAATAATGATAGGAACCACAAGCTCTAGAATATAGTATCAACTGGGATATATATACTCCATATATAGGTGCTGCTCGAAAGTTGCTACAAATAAATGGAAAGTTCACAATGGGAAAATTGAAATCATCTCTTTTGTCGTAATGTTTCGTTCTGAACCTCCCCTCACTGTCAATTTCGAGGTGTATGTCAAGGTATGAAGCAAACCTATCTGTATCTGTGCTATCCTTTATTTTAAGCAGAATGTGATAGATGCGATCAAAGAAATCACCAAACCTAGAATTATTTAGTGAAAGGACATCATCTATATAGCAGAACGTGAAATCAAAGGATCGGGCTAGCTTCTTTTCGTCTTTTTAGAGAAGTCCCTGTAAGGAGTCTGCCTCATGCAAATGAAGAAACAAGTCGGCGAGAAGAAGAGCACAGTTTGTTCCCATAGGTATGCCGATTGTCTGTTGAAGAACACGTTCACCAAACATAACAGATATGTTGTCAATCAAAATCTCAAACATGTTGATGATGTCAGTTACAGAAATCTTTTGGTAGAATCAGAGTGGTTTTTTTTTCAAAATAAGATCTGTCCCTTCCACACCACAAGGTATTTGTATCTACGTTTGCCATTCCTTTTTATGAAAAACAGTTGGACCAACTTCCTTAATCTATCCTTCAGCTAAGAGTGAGGAATAGTTGTGTAGAAGGCAGAGAAGTCAAATATTGTATGACTATTAGAGGAGTAGTTGTGTTGCTCGATCTTTCCTGTGTTGTTTTTTATTGATCATTGTTTAACATTTTAATGTATATTTTTATAAATGTATTGTCTGCTCTTCGATTGACGGCTTCTCGTTTTCCTGACACGGAATTCTTACCCCGAAAAGACCAGTTGTGAAATCTTTAGCTTAATATAACCCTGGGTGGTACCTTCCTTTGTCTTGATATACCTGTGCCTCAGATTTAATAAAAAATTAGAAATACAGTTTTAATAAACAAACAAATAAATATAGCCGATATAATATTGTTCAACAACACAAGATAACCTACTTTTAGTGTGTGGTACATGTAAACTAAATCATGTGGTGACGTGTAAATCATATATAAAATAAAGATACCGCCGTTATTAATGAAAAACAGAGATTATGTGGTAGCTTCAGCTGACAGGAATCTGAGAGAGTTGTTTTTTAAGTCTTTGGTCGAAAGAAATTTGGATCTCATCACCACGCTGCAGTTAAACATGTCAGAGAAGGTAATCAGGAATGGACAATCGAGAGACACAGAAAACATTATGAACGCAATGCATAATAAGAAGACTAAACAATACAAAAATGGAGATAACAGAAAAACAGGGTGCTAACACGTGTGCTTGCGACGAAAACCACTTATTGCCAGGGCCAAGCCTTAGAAGACGCGGTGCCAAATTGTTTCCGGTGAACCATGCAGTGTGTTGTTTTGAGTACCTAAACAGTCGAGAGTAGATATGATTGCTCTTCAAGTTGTCACAAGGAAGATGAGTGGAGAGTAATTAAGGCGTAACGAGCTGTTTGTTACAGACTATGCTTGTGTCCCCACAGTCAAACATTGTAGGCAAAATAATCTGGCGTAGTAAACACGAATGTAAAAATGTTACCATGGTGATTCTGAAAGTATGCAGGGGAGAAAACTCTTTGAGTTCATGGGAACAATCATAGGGGTAAAACAAATGTCAGAATGTGTATATAGGTCAGGGAAGCCACCTGCTTCCAGATAAAGTAAGCTGAGACAAAACTCAATTCTTTGACGGGATACACTAGTTGATCGTAAATGGAATTGAAGCAACATGTGTGGGATAAAAAATATGTAAGAATGTGTCCATAGGTCACGGAGCTCCCAACTTCTAGCTTAAGCAACTGTAGACAAAACTCCATTCGTTGACGGAGTACACTCCTTGACAGTAAAGGGAAATGAAGCAACATTTGTGGGATCAAAAATATGTAAGAATGTGTAAATAGATCAAAGTAACCACCAATACCTCTCCCCTACCCCCGGCTACATAGGATCAACAATATGTAGGAAGGTATACATAGATAATAACGGTAAAAGAATACCGAAAGTGTCTTCAAAAATGGATTGACAGCATATGGTACACAAGACGAAGAAAAAGAAAAAGAAATACAATGCAATATGTGTTGAACACCACTATACGACAGCAAACACAAATAACGTAAATAAGACACGAGCCCCCCTACAAACAACTGGAGGTAAAGACGAAGCGAACATTGGTTTATATGCAGAAATCATAATGGATATGACAACTCGGAACTCAGAACGTATATGCACATAATATAACGTCACAAAAAACTAAATAAAAATGAACCAGGGTGAACTCATATGTCCGCGAAGAATGGTCAGTTCCTTGTTCTTATAAAACACCCGAATTGTTACTCATATATATATATATATATATATATAACGGAAGCCTTCGCTTCTAGCTAAAGTAAACGAGAGCGAAATACAATTTGTTGAATATAAGAGGCATGATGTGTAAAGTTGTGGCTTCACAAACATTGTGCAAACATCTAAAAAATAATTGGTAAGTGGAAACTGCAGTACAGCATAAAAACCAAAAATGTTCCATATTTCATAAAATTAATGAGCATAACACTTGAACTATCGCATGTATACTGGTAAAAATTTGAACACGAGAAAGGTGTCAAGGTCCACATTGACTAGTCTTTTATGTTCCCTGGTGTAATCCCTGCCCTCCAAAAATGACAGTTTTCGGTCTGATACCCATCCGAAATGTTAAGAATTTCACACACCTACCCATTACCGGTATTTCTTTTATTTATGTTTTAACTCTTCGTCCTTTCCTGCCAAATAAACTTGACGATAAACATCCATAAACCAACCCGAAAGATAATATGTGATATTGAAAATGGCGGCCGTTACTATAAATAGCTGAACTTATGTTGGAAATAATGGTCACATCGATAAGCCAAACAGAAAGTCATGTGAATTATTGAAGATGGCTCTTGGTACTAATAATAGCTGAATAATTGCTGAAAGTGATGGTATACATCCATATACCAAACCGAAAGAAGTAAGACAAAAAGGTACAGACTAGGGAATATAAATATAAAAAGATATTAAGGCAGTGTTAAATTTTGGCGGTTAATTTTTGGAGTGTGACATATTTTGGTGTGTTTGATTTTGGCACTTCGTATTTAGTGACCAAAATAGGCCAAAATAAAACCATGACAAAAATTCCCCGATTTACGGTATTCATAAACCAAAGGGAAAGCTCAAATGAGCTATTGAAGATGGCGATCGCTGCTGAAAATAGCTGAACAATTGTTGGAAGTGACGGAAAGCATCCATAAAGCAAGCTTTATTGGGTGTAGATTTTTTTGACATTTTAGATTTTCAACTCTTCAATAATTGGTAACTGTTGTTTGGCTTCCAAGCTGTTTGTGGGACAAGAAAGCATTGAACAAGTTAATGTTCATCTGGTGTCTAGGACTCCTGAACAAGTTAAATACAGAAATGTAAATCGAGTGTGCAGAACCCTTGAACCAATTAAATACATATATGCACATGTATATTGAAATATTTGATATTTATTGTAATTAATAAAGGACAGTCGTGATCGTATGGTAGATAGAGTTACAACTACTTGTGCAATCAGTGTTTATCACCACTAAAGTTGATAGTTCGAATCCCGCTCATGGTGAGTGTACTCGATGCAACAGTATGTGACAGTTCGCCATTGGCTTGCGACAGGTCGGTAGTTTTCCCCAGTTACTCCGTTTTCCTCCACCAATAAACGAGACCGCCTCTATATAGCTGATATATTGTTGGAAGTGGCGTTAAAAGCCTTAACCAATATTAAAATCAATGACATGAACTTGATATAAAGTTGAATAGATATTAATAAGTCTCACTTATTTCTTTGAAATAAAAATCATTCTAAAATGGTGTCTATTGTTCTGCTATTGTACTACGTTCCCACGTTAACATCTAACAAGAAAGCAGTGCCGCTGGCATTTACAACTAATAACCTATTGGTAGATGTGTCATAATCAAGTACACGCGGATTTATCAGACCATCCTTGGAAGACAATAGCTGTCTATGACGTTTTCCATCAGGGGAGATAACCACGACGCTATTAGATTGCAAACCTACGACATATACGTTCCCATCATTGTCTACAGAGATACCAAGTGGAAACTGTAGAACACGGCTATATTTGAATTCCCATTGTGTTGTACCATGTAAATCACAACATATCACGGTATGTGTGTCAGAGTTTGTGTAATAAAGTTTGTCTCCAGATGTAGCTACGTAATAAACGTAAGTCATATCACTGTTGATAACATTACTTTTAGATTTATCACTGAGATTTAACAATTTTAGGCCTTTGCTCCCTGCACAGTAATATATTGTTCTACCTCTAACCGCCATGCCATAAATTACCGAACCCATGGAGATAGTTGTTATGATGTTCTTGCTTCCTATGTCTACAATAGCTATATATCTATTAACTGCACTACATCCGGATGATACAGCAACGCAATTGTCATCTTTAATATACACGCTATCATAAGGACAGGATCCTGTTTTAGCTTTACCTATCTGGAATAACTCTGCTCCTTCTGTGTTGATAAAGTGGACAGTCTCAGTACTGTAACAGGAAAACATCATTCTACCATCTGGAAGTAAAGAACATCCCGTGGGTACTCTCCTCCTCGTGTTTATCTTTTGTTTCAGTTTCAGCTTTATATTTTCTACTGTATGGGCTTGTTTATGTTTTTTTCCGACAAAGACCATCTCACAAGGTTTTGATTCAACAACTACTTTTCCAAACTTTTGAATGCTGCTGGTTATAGTCTTCAGACCTGTGTCTATCTTGTATGATAGTCTTGTTTGATTTAGACTGTTGACTAGTGACCTTAGACATATGCCGTTGGTTTCTACGTCTTTTTCTATATGCTTTACAGCTAAAAATGTTTGTAGGTCTGATGCATACTGTTTTATGTTGCCTATGTGTGTCTGGTATTCGGTCAGTTCTTTCTGTTTCCCGTCTAAAGATACCAGTAGTTCACATGCTTCTTCGGTTACTTGTTTTTCTGCTTCAGTCAATTCCTTCAACATATCGTCTTGTACCTTGTCAAGATGAGTGTTGATTTTTGTCCTCAGTTCCTGTATTTCAATCTCAATTATTCGTTTCTGTTCTTTAACAGCACTGGAGTTGGTCTCTCTGTTTTGTCTAATTTTACAAATAGTTTCAATCATTTCTTTAATCAAATGTTCGATATCAGTGAACATAGTTGATGTCTTCGCGTTCTTTATTACTTTTTCAAGGATGGATACATTCTTACAGTCACTGTGATTTTCCAGATTGCAAATTCTGCAGCACGGATACTCATGTTCTTTACAATATAAATTGAACTTTTCATGGTGTTCGTCGCAATATTCTTTAATTTCCAACACATACGACGGCAATTTCTTATACTCCTTTATTGGTATCGTGGTATGATTTCTGGAAGGCTTCGCCAAACTATGATGGTCTATGCATTTGGTACAAATTCCTTCTTCGCAATCTGGACACCAAACTGCTGATGGCTTAGAAATATGGCGGATATCACATATACCACAGAAAGATGAAGAACTTGACATGATGTTGAGGATATCCTGTAATGTATAGCTGGTATCAAAATAGAAATTAACATATATTAATTGTCTTTAGTCACTGTGATTTCTATTCACAACTTACATTATTTCATTAAAATCAGATTGATTTTCCAATTAACACTTTTTTTTGTATTTGTATTTGGAGGGAAACACCTATCGGGCCACCATTAATCACAATGTCACAATATATAATATAAATAATTTAATATTAAATCCAGCTTTGTAAATAGATTAACACGACGGGTATCACTAGTGGAACAGGACCTGCTTATCCTTCCGGAGCACCTTCTTCAACCCAAGGTTCTAATGGAGTTCGTGATGCTCGATCTTTAGTTTTCTTCGTAGTGTTTTATAGATCATTGTTTGTCTCTTTGTCCTTTTTTTTTGGCCATCGTGTTCACTCTCCTTCAATTGATGGATTCTGATTACCCCTGTGATATCTTAAATCTCTTCTTAGATACATTCATCATGCCACAGGTACTATGTCTTCTATTTCAAGCATCATGCTGACCTCATAGTTAAAGTGTATATGACCTTGTATGATATGTGACAGTATATCATTAGTTCAGTAACAATAACTCTTTTATTTTCATAGATGGAATACAAATATTATATATACCATGGATCTTACGAATTAACTTATTTAAACCAACGAATCCGAAGGATGAGTTGGTTTAAATAATTTTATGAGTAAGATCCATAGTATATATGGTTTGTAACAGAAATCAACATTGGGTGCTTTCGTCGAGGTCCGCGTTAACTAAGGAATAACATCTACATCTTTATATTAAACCATGACTTAAGCTCCTCCCACTTCCATAGAAACTTAATTATTATTCTCATGTGATGTCAAAATCATGGAATAACATCAAAGATCTTCATGTTAGACCATTGTTTGTAAAAGTTCACTATTATTAAGTTGATTACTGCATAAAACATATCAAAGGAAAAATGCGTATTTATGTTACAACAGTACTTGTATCAACATAAATAATGTTAACATTGCTAATATCTACCAAAATGTTCATTTGTTTTGATCACTCATTTCTTATAATGACGCATAACTTGTTTTTTTTTATTGTATATATATCATGATTTACTGATAGTTATGGGGGAAATTGTACAAATAGCATGGTTAAATTCTTGATTGCCACTTCGGCTATCCCTAACGTTTATTTACAGAAATGTTTGGGAGAAACACTAATTGTAAAATTCTTTCAATTAGTCTTTTGTATGACAAGACGCATGGAAATATGCACATTCAAAACTCCGGATCCAAACTTCAGTCCACTCCAGGTTTTAGCGTGTGAAATAGGAAAACACCAGACAGATGTTGTCATGGTCTTAATCATATTAGATACACAAATTTACAATAATTATATTTTGTCACCCTTTATTTGTGTTGGCTGATAAGTGTGTGTGTGCACCGGGAATGAGGGGTGGGTGTGGTTGAAATATGCATACATATCTGCGAGAGTGTGGTAGAGAGAAAATTTACCCTTTTCTATATATGTACAGGTGAAAATACAGCAACACAGAGGAACCGATTGAATATCAATTATAAACTTACAGTATTTTAAATGCTAATGTTTGTAAAGTGAGTGTTCTGCACTGAAGCTACGGGGTCATATTAATAGAATTAATTTAAACATATTTCATATTTCTTAGCAACTGACTTATGTAAATGAGAAAAAATGACTATAATAAAATATATGTGACATAATAACAACATGACATACCTGAGAATACCTGAAATAATGTCTTCTGACGAATTATCACTAAATCAATCAGGAAAACTGTAGGAGATGAAGTTAAATAGTCACGCGATTTTATGTCTTGTTATCATTATACTGAATAATCACATCCTTTGTATTATATAGATAAAAATGTAGTTCAAGCTTAACCTTTAAATTATTAAGTCTGAAAAGTGGGTAGGCTTGATACGAAACGAATGATGCAGATGAATAAAAACGCGGATATCACACTTAGTTCGCACGACCCGTTTTTTTTTTTTAGAATAATCTTCATTAGGTACGCTCGCAAGAAAAGCAAGAAAACCAAAATTGATTTAACGGGCTAGTTAAGATTGGCTAAGTTGACCAATGTCTAAGACACGATGGATGTCGCAGTGGAACAGGAAATTATTACCTTTCCAGAGTACCCGGGTTCACTCACATTTTTTTTGTTCGTGTTGCTCAATTTTTTATTTGAAGTGTTTTGTATAGATCATTGTTTGTCTTTTAAATCCATTAGAAATATCAATGTCAGGGGCACACTCGGTACACCTATACATGACCAGATCGCTCATTGTTCTGGCATGGTACAGACACTTCAATGAAAAGTTCCAGGATTAAACTAGTTCTATGGGAATTCGTGATTGTAGCTTAGCACAAGGTACAGTTCAAATTCCAATAAAAAATATATTGAGACGATGGTGATATCTGTTTGTCCTAGACCGAAACGTTGAGTTGGAATTCTATCACGCTAGCTCATTAAAACAACATCATGCTTACACATGAAACATAAACATTTCAATATACTCTGACAAATTATCCTAACTCTGAACCAACAATTCGGTGTTCTTACCCCATGATATGAAACATAAACATGTCACTTTACTCTGACAAAGTATCCTAACTCTGAACCAACAAGTCGTTGTTCTTAGCCCATAACATGAAACATAAACATGTCACTTTACTCTGACAAATTATCCTGACTCTGAACCAACAAGTCGTTGTTCTTACACCTTAACATGAAAAATGAACATGTCATTCTACCCAGACAAATTATCTTAACTCTGAACCAACAAGTCTATGTTCTTACACCTTAACATGAAACATGAATATGTCACTCTACTCTGACAAATTATCCTAACTCTGAATCAACAAGTCTTTGTTCATGCCCCTTAACACGAAACATAAACATGTCACTCTACTCTGACAAATTATCCTGACTCTGAACCAACAAGCCTTTCTTCTTACCTGTTAATGATATGTGCTTAGCAGTGTGGCAGTGTTACTAGAAAAAAAAGATGTATATTGGCCAGTAACCCTTGCTTACAAAATAATTATATAGTTAATGCAATTTGACTGCTCAAATGGAACCAGTACAGGATAAATATAAGTATATGATTTTCAGGTCTGTTCATTTGATAACAATTCTCTATATCCTAAGTAACTGAAGCACTGTTGAAAGTGGCTTTAAACACCATAATCCTCACCCTAATTAGAGAAAACGCATGTGTACCCAACAATCCCTGTAATCGAATGAAAGCCCCTCTTTGAATAAATAACATTAAAATATAGATCTAGTAAATAAACAGATAACTCTATCAGAGATAGTAGTGCTTAAACAACACAAGATAACCTATTTTTTATATCGGGTACATGTACACTACATCATGTAGTGAACACCAGAATACTAATAAACGTCAACAATATGTACCGACCCTCTTTGCAGGTAATAAGGGTACAGACGGTCGGTACATGTAAGCTGCTGTCACCATAAAATCATAAGGATATGGAGGAGCACACGCTACGATGAAAAAATATAGCACAAGTGGGCTATCCAGGTGAAATGACGTTTTGATTGTCACTTTCTACAATGAGAATCAGAAATTAACAGCATTCTCTTCCAGAGCTCTAAGTTCCCCCTGTTTTTATTGGGTCCGTGTTACTTATCTTTAGTTGTTTGTGTTTGCTTACGTTGACAATTGTTTACCTTTCACTCTTTCTTAGTCTTTCCATTTTTGTCATGTTGCTTGTCTCTATATTAATTTCAGATTTTTCTTTATCACACCTTTGTATCTGCTGTCAATTTTTCACCCCCGATTTTTAGTGAGTTTTTTGTGGATCATTCGTTGTCATTTTCTTTTGGCCATTGTTGTGTTGTATGTTCTTCTTCGATTTACGGATTCTGATTACCCCTTTGGATTCTTTAAATTCTTCTCAGCATAATGCGTGTGTTCTCATATTTGTACGCATATAATCTCAAAGAGTAACAGTATTACCTTAAATATTTATGATTGTCATCTTGTAGTAGTCGCCTATAACTGATATTTAGAGAAAGAACGAGTGTAGCAAGATGTATCTCTCCGAGGAGCAGGAATAACTCATCCTTCCAAAGCTCTTGGGTTCACCCACGGGATTTGTAGGGTTTTTTTGTTCAATCTTTCGTTTTCTGTGTAGTGCTTTGTAGATCATTGTTATTTTTGTCCTTTGTCTTGCGACCATTTGAAATAGATGCCTTTCTATGACTACACCAATAGGCTTAGTCGCATTTCGCTCATTATGTGTACTAGAATACTACAAAATGTAAACATTAAGACAAAACATTGTATGTGGGGTTATCTGTATACAAAGTATATTTTCACTTGTTCCTACGACGATACGAATAACTGATATCAAAACAGTAGTGATATGTGGAGCAGGTACTGAAATGCGTTGTATTTGTTAGCACAATCGATTATCATGCAGTGACCATAGTTTTTGATAAATTACGTTAGTACTAATGGATCTCTGTTATGACAACGTAGAAATGAACATTAGTACGGACGACGCGTTTCTGCGTTTATGTGATATTCCTCACCAGCTAAGTTCATATCCAAAATAATGGACATCCACACAATCTAAAAATCTCTGAAAGCAAGAAATCCACATCCCTAATACGAGTTCTCATGAATGACATATCATTTTTTTTGCCCAATCTCTGAGCGTATAAACATCGATATAGTCTATTTTTTTTCATTTCCTAGAATGCTATTCGTCCGATTTCATTAATATTGTAAAGATTTTTGCTTCAAACTTATGGAGGTAATGGAGGCTTTGTATTCCCAATCGGGGCCTGTGTGGCTCAATGAGTTAGGTCGCTGGATCTAACAACTCATACAAGCCAATATGGCGTGGGTTCGCGCCCGGCTTTGTAAATTACAAAAAAGGGTGCACTCGACTCGCAACCGCAAGTGATAAAGCTTACCAGTTGCTTGCCAATGGTCGGTGGTTCTCTCCGGGTACTCCGGCTTCCTCCACCACTAAAACTGGCCGCCATGATATAGCTGAAATATTGTTGAAAGTGGCGTTAAACACCAAAAAAATCAAATCAAATGTATTCCCAATAAGATGGGTATAGTCATGACATAGATGAAAACGGACTGAAAATGACAATCAACACTTGTAAATAAAAGCTACTTGTTGGTCTGTGTTGGTAATATTTAAAATTGATATTAACAAGAAGC
Source organism: Gigantidas platifrons (assembly GCA_002080005.1). NCBI lineage: Eukaryota > Metazoa > Mollusca > Bivalvia > Mytilida > Modiolidae > Gigantidas > Gigantidas platifrons. The sequence goes on from MJUT01057118.1 coordinate 1,045,047, forward strand.
CTATCTTGTTGCTGCTAGGTTAGAATCGTCGGTTAAAAATTTCTACGGTCGTCATTACAACCTGTTTGACCGTTGCGAAATATCCATATCTTAAATGACACTGTATCGTTTACTTTTAACTTAGATGTTTCATTCCTCTATCATTCCAAAAACTTTCACAGGACTTGACTGTAGATATGAGTACACAGCGAGTGTGTTATGAAAGGTATAAACTGCTTACCCTGGTTTCACATCCAGTTTTTGATGAGGTCCGTTTTGCTCATCTTTTTTTAGTTTTCTTTGTTGTTGTTTTTTTGGGTTTTTTTTTTTGTTTTTGTTTTATTTTTGGTTATGTTTTTTGATTTGCTTTGTTTGCCTTCGTCCATTGTCTCTGGGTTGTCAATTCTTAGTCGGTTTTCTCTCTCCTTTGTGAATGATTTTAACAAGGTTAAGCTCATCATACTACATGTTATCAACCATGACTGCTAGACTTGATATTTTCATTTATTTTAAATCTTTTTAAAATTGAAATAGTACAAAGAGGGGAGGCTTGGGTCCATGAATTTAATTTAACCTCGCAACGTTTCATTGAAGAGTTTGTAACCAAGGACAGGACGGTAAGCTGTCATGCGTGTTACATATAAAGATTTGCATCTGCCTTCATGGTTTTTCGATGAGATCTTGAAAATGTGCAAACATTGTTATGATTTCTGTTCTTGTTGTTTTTTCTTTAGTATGTACTCCTTCCTCTTTAAAAAGTTTGTCGTCTTCATGCTTGCTTTGTTTCATATTCGCTACTTAGGGTAGCACACCTCGGGCAAAAACGCATGTTTTTTCTTTTTTATTTTTTTTTTTTCTTCAATAGTCAGGATTTTACCTAACCCCTACACCACCACCTGACTAAGGTGTCTGGGGCTCTTTCCAAAAAATATATACTAATATATAGTACATGTACAATTTGTGACTATTTAAGTTTTATTTTTATATACAAATTTTTAAATTAAATTATAATACACATATAAATTAGTTGTGATTTGCTGACATTTTCATTCATTCAAGAACACACACACATTCTTTTCACTCCTCCACTCAATTTTCTCACTTTGTACACTTGCTCCTATTGATACAGATGATAACAAACAACTAATGACAATTAAAGTTATAAATCAGGAAAAACATATTTTAAAGGGCCCCAGAATTTTTCACAAGCTGCCAGTTTATTGTTTTTTCTAGCTATGCATAATTCAAGAGAATAGTAATTTTTTAT
>MJUT01057118.1:1047555-1097292 GCA_002080005.1 Gigantidas platifrons
TCAAGGTATTTTTTTGCGGAAGACACATTTGTTTGATGTAAAACAACCAAGTATGGTAAGTCGAATTAAAATATACACATTAAATATTCCGTATCCAAACTCCAGCCCCCTCCTGGTTTTAATGTGTGAGACACAGTGTGTCACCAAAACGATGTGATGTTATTATGGTCAATGGCCTTGACATTCAGCATATACAGACATTGACAATAATAGAAAATTCCAGTTTTGTAAATACAAATGTTTGTGAACGTAATGAATGGTGTATACTGAACGGGGTCATATTGGTAAAGATAAAACTAACGATGCTTAAGTATATTTTTAAGCAATGTATTTGCTTAAATGAGAAAATACGACAAAACAACAATACAATACAATATGTGCTGAACACCACTATGCGACAGCAAACACAAATAACGTAAATAAGACACGAACCCTCCTACAAATAACTGGAGGTAAAGACGAACCGAACATTGTTTTATATGCAGAAATCATAAAGGACATCACAACTCGGAACTCAGAACGTATATGCACATAATAGAACATCACAAAAAACTAAAAACAAATAAACCAGGGTGAACTCATCTGTCCGCGAAGAATAGTCAGTTCCTTGTTCTGATAAAACACCCGAATTGTTACTCATATATATATATATATCACGGAAGCCTTCGCTTCTAGCTAAAGTAAACGAGAGCGAAATACAATTTGTTGAAAATAAGAGGCATGATGTGTAAAGTTGTGGCTTCACAAACATTGTGCAAACATCTAAAAAATAATTGGTAAGTGGAAACTGCAGTACAGCATAAAATCCAAAAACGTTCCAAATTTCTTAAAATTAATGAGCATAACACTTGAACTATCGCATGTATACTGGTAAAATTTTGAACACGAGAAAGGTGTCAAGGTCCACACTGACTAGTCTTTTATGGTCCCTGATGTAATCCCCGCCCTCCAAAAATGACAGTTTTCGGTCTGATACCCATCCGAAATGTTAAGAATTTCACACACCTACCCATTACCGGTATTTCTTTTATTTGTGTTTTAACTCTTCGTCCTTTCCTGCCCAATAAGCTTGACGATAAACATCCATAAACCAAACCGAAAGATAATATGTGATATTGAAAATGACGGCCGATCTTTTGTTTTCCTTGTAGTGTTTTGTAGATCATTGTTTGTTTATAGTGAGATTCCTGTTGCCCGATCTTTAGTTTTCTTTGTAGTGTTTTATAGAACATTGTTTGTTTATAGTGAAGTTCGTGTTGTTTGATCTTTAGTTTTCCCTGTAGTGTTTTGTAGATCGTTGTTTGTTTATAGTGAGGTTCGTGTTGCCCGATGTTTAGTTTTCTTTGTAGTGTTTTATAGATCACTGTTTGTTTATAGTGAGGTTCGTGTTGCTCGATCTTTTGTTTTCTTTGTCGTGTTTTATAGATCATTGTTTGTCTCCTTGTCCGTTTTCTTTTGGCCATCGTGTTTACTATTCTTCAATTGAATGATTCTGATTACCACTGTGATATCTTAAATCTCTTCTTAGAAGAACTTTTGTGTTTTGTCTAAATACATTCAGCATTTCAAGCAGTATGCTGACCTCACAGTTAAAGTTTATATGGCCTTGTATGATGTGTGATAGTATATCATTATTTCAGTAAAAATAACTCTTTTAATTTCATAGAAGGAATACAACAGTACTTGTATCAACATAAATAATGTTAACATTGCTAATATCTACAAAATGTTCATTTGTTTTGATCACTCATTTCTTATAATGACGCATAACTTGTTTTTTGATTGTAAATATATCATGCTTTATTGATATTTATGGGGGAAATTGTACAAATATCATGGTTAAATTCTTGATTGTCCCTTCGGCTATCCCTAGCGTTTATTTACCTAAATGTTTGGGGGAAACACTTATTGTAAAATTCGTTCAAGAACAGTCTGTTGTATGACAAGACGCATGGAAATATGCACATTCAAAACTCCGGATCCAAACTTCAGTCCACTCCAGGTTTTAGCGTGTGAAATAGGAAAACACCACACAGATGTTGTCATGGTCTTAATCAAATCAGATACACACATTTACAATAATTATAATTTGTCACCCTTTATTTGTGTTGGCTGATAATTGTGTGTGTGCACCGGGAATGAGGGGTGGGTGTGGTTGAAATATGCTTACATATCTGCGAGAGTGTGGTAGAGAGAACATTGACCCCTGTCTATATATGTACAGGTGTAAATACAGCAACACAGAGGAACTGGTTGAATATCAATTATAAAATTACATTACTTTAAATGCTAATGTTTGTAAAGTGAGTGTTGTGTACTGAAGCTAAGGGGTCCTATTAATAAAATTAATTAAACAATATTTCTTAACAACTGACTTATGTAAATGAGAACATATGACTATAATAAAATATATGTGACATAATAACAACATGGCATACCTGAGAATACCTGAAATAATGTCTTCTGACGAATTATCACTAAATCAATCAGGAAAACTGTAGGAGATGAAGTTAAATGGTCACGCAATTATATGTCTTGTTATCATTATAATGAATAATCACATCCTTTGTAATATATAGATAAAATGTAGTTCAAGCTTAACCTTTAAATTATTAAGTCTGAAAATTGGGTAGGCTTGATACGAAACGAATGATGCGGATGAATAAAAACGCGAATATCACATTTAGTTCGCACGACCCGTTTTTTTTTAGAATAACCTTCATTAACGCTCGCAAGAAAAGCAAAAAAGAACAAAATTGACTTAACGGGCTAGTTAAGATTGGCTAAGTTGACCAATGCCTAAAGCACGACGGATGTCTCAGTGGAACAGGAAATGATTACCTTTCCAGAGCACCCGGGTTCACTCACATTATTTTTTTGTTCGTGTTGCTCAATTTTTTATTAGAAGTGTTTTGTATAGATCATTGTTTGTCTTTTAAATCCATTAGAAATATCATAGTCAGAGGCACACTCGGTACACCTATACATTACCAGATCGCTCATTGTTCTGGCATGGTACAGACACTTCAATGAAAAGTGCCGGGATTAAGCTAGTTCTATGGGAGTTTGTGATTGTAGTTTAGCACAAGGTACAGTTCAAATTCCAATAAAAATATAGTGAGACGATGGTGATATCTGTTTGTCCTAGACAGAAACGTTGAGTTGGAATTCTATCACGCTAGCCCATTAAAACAATACCATTCTTACACATGAAATATAAACATTTCAATCTACTCTGACAAATTATCCTAACTCTGAACCAACAAGTCTATGTTCTTACACCTTAACATGAAACATAAACATGTCACTCTACTCTGACAAATTATCCTAACTCTGAACCAACAAGTATTTGTTTTTACCCCATGACATGAAACATAAACATGTCACTCTACTCTGACAAATTATCCTGACACTGAACCAACAAGTCTGAGTTCTTACCCTTTGACATGAAACATAAACATGTCACCCTACTTTGAAAAATTATCCTAACTCTGAACCAACAAGTCATTGTTCTTACCCCATAACATGAAACATAAACATGTCACTCTACTCTGACAAATTATCTTAACTCTGAACCAACAAGTCTATGTTCTTACCCCTTAAAATGAAACATAAACATGTCACTCTACTCTGGCAAATTATCTTAACTCTGAACCAACAAGTGTCTGTTCTTACCCCTTAAAATGAAACATAAACATGTCACTCTACTCTGACAAATTATCCTGACTCTGAACCAACAAGTCTGAGTTCTTACCCCTTAAAATGAAACATAAACATGTCACTCTACTCTGACAAATTATCTTAACTCTGAACCAACAAGTCTTTGTTCTTACACCTTCACATAAAGCATAAACATGTCACTCTACTCTGACAAATTATCCTGACTATGAACCAACAAGTCTGTGTTCTTACCTCTTAAAATGAAACATAAACATGTCACTCTACTCTGACAAATTATCCTAACTCTGAGCCAACAAGTCTGTGTTCTTATCTCTTAATGATATGTGCTTAGCAGTGTGGCAGTGGTACCAGAAAAAAAGATATATCTTGGTCAGTAGCCCTTGCTTACAAAATAATTATACAGTTAATTATACAGTTAATGCAAGTTGACTGCTCAAATGGAACCAGTACAGGATAAATATAAGTATATTATTTTCAGGTCTTTTGATAAGAATTGATAACAATTCCATATATACTAAGTAGCTGAAGCACTGTTGAAAGTGGCTTTAAACACCATAATCCTCACCCTAATTAGAGAAAAAGCATGCGTACCCAACAATCCCGGTAATCGAATGAAAGCCCCTCTTTGGACAAATAACATTAAAATATAGATCTAGTAAATAAACAGATACATCTATCAGAGATAGTAGTGCTTAAACAACACAAGATAACCTATTTTTTATATCGGGTACATGTACACTACATCATGTAGTGAACACCAAAATACAAATAAACGTCAACAATATGTACCGACCCTCTTTGCAGGTAATATGGGTACAGGTGGTAGGTACATGTAAGCTGCTGTGACCATAAAATCATAAGGATATAGAGGAGCAAGATGTATCTCTCTGGTTCACCCACTGGATTTGTAGGGTTTTTTTGTTCAATCTTTAGTTTTCTGTGTAGTGCTTTGTAGATCATTGTTATTTTTGTCCTTTGTCTTGCGACCATTTGAAATAGATGCCTTTCTATGACTACACCAATAGGCTTAGTCGCATTTTCGCTCATTATGTGTACTAGAATACTACAAAATGTAAACATTAAGACAAAACATTGTATGTGGGGTTATCTGTATACAAAGTATATGTTCACTTGTTCCTACGACGATACGAATAACTGATATCAAAACAGTAGTGATATGTGGAGCAGGTACTGAAATTCGTTCTATTTGTTAGCAAAATAGATTATTATGTAGTGACCATAGTTTTTGATAAATTATGTTAGTCCTAATGGATCTCTGTTATGACAACGTAGAAATGAACATTAGTACGGACGACGCGTTTCTGCGTTTATGTGATATTCCTCACCAGCTAAGTTCATATCCAAAAGAATGGAAATCCACACAATCTAAAAATCTCTGAAAGCAAGAAATCCACATCTCTAATGCGAGTTCTCATGAATGACATATCATTTTTTGACCCAATCTGTGAGCGCATAAACATCGATATCGTCTATTTATTTTCATTTCCTAGAATACTATTCGTCCGATTTCATTAATATTGTAAAGATTTTTCCTTCAAACTTATGGAGGTTATGGAGGCTTTGTATTCCCAATAAGATGGGCATAGTCATGACATAGATGAAAACGGACTGAAAATGACAATCAACACTTGTAAATAAAAGCTACTTGTTGGTCTGTGTTGGTAATATTTAAAATTAATATTAACAAGAAGCCTATCTTGTTGCTGCTAGGTTAAAATCGTCGGTGAACAATTTCTACGGTCGTCATTACAACCTGTTTGACCGTTGCGAAATATCCATATCTTAAATGACATTGTATCTTTAACTTTTTACTTAGATGTTTCATTCCTCTATCACTCCAAAGACTTTTACAGGACTTGACTGTAGATATGAGTACACAGGAGTGTGCTATGAAAAGTATAAACTGCTTACCCTGCTTTCACATCCAGTTTTTGATGGGGTTCGTTTTGCTCATCTTTTTTTTAGTTTTCTTTGTTGTTGTTTTTTTGCTTTTTGTTTTTGTTTTATTTTTGGTTATGTTTTTTGTTTTGCTTTGTTGGCCTTCGTCCATTGTCTCTGTGTTGTCAATTCTTAATCGGTTTTCTCTATCATTTGTGAATGATTTTAACAAGGTTAAGCTCATCATACTACATGTTATCAACCATGACTGATAGACCTGCTGTTTTTATTTATTTTAAATCTTTTTAAAATTGAAATAGTACAAAGAGTCCAAGAATTTAATTTAACCTCGCAACGTTTTATTGAAGAGTTTGTAACCAAGGACAGGACGGTAAGCTGTCATTCGTGTTATATATAAAGATTTGCGTCTGCCTCCATAGTTTTTCGATGAGATCTTGAAAATGTGCAAACAGTGTTATGATTTCTGTTCTTGTTGTTTTTTCTTTTGTATGTACTCCTTCCTCTTAAAAAAGTTTGTCGTCTTCATGTTTGCTTAGATTCATATTCCATATTTAGGGTAGCACACCTCGGGAAAAAGCGCATGGTTGAGGTGAGAGACTGAGGGAGTTAACTCTCGATCACACTCCTCCTCAATATTTATATATTATCTAAAGATATTTCCCTTTATTACGCAGAAATGGACGGTATATGATACATGTGTCATCACAGAATATCTTTGTAAGATTAATAATTTGACGTAGTAAACAGGAAGCTAAAAATGTTATCATGGTGGTTCTGAAAGTAAGCAGGGGACAAAGCTCGTTGGCATTGAAATGAATAGAAGGAACAATTATGGGATCATGAATATATCAGAATGTGTACATAGGTCACGGAACCCACTGAAGTAACCTGAAACAAAAACATGCCTATTTATATGATATCTCAAATACACAAGGCCGACTTGATGGTCGAATGATTAACGTCGAGGACCCCTGATCTCGCCCGCCACCAATGCCAGTTTTCGTAACGATACCCAAAATAAATGGCAATAATTTCACACACCTACCCACGGTCGGTGTTTTTTTTTATGTTGTAGTTCTTCGTTCGTTCTATCCCAATGCGTTTGGGTTCTAGCTGACCGAAAGGTTATTTTAGCTATTAAAAATGGTAGTCGTTACTAAAAATAGCCAAAACATTGTTGAAATTGACGTTAAATATTTATTAACCAAAACGACAGGTCAGATGAGCTATTGAAGTTTCTAAACATAGCTAAGCAGTTGCTTGAAGTGATTGTAATATGCGCTACTAAAGATGGCGACCGTTACTAAATTAGCAGAACAATTGTTGGAAGTGATGGCAACCATCGAACAATCAAACCGAAATGTCATATGAATTATTGAAGATGGCGACTGTTACTAATAACAAATGACAAATTGCTGAAAGTTACGATACATCCATATGCCACACCGAAATGTAATATTATGTGCTATTGAAGAGGAAGACCTTTTCTAATATAGCTGAAGAGCATGATGGAAGTGAGGATCGTTGCTAAAAAAAATGGTTGAACAATTGCTGGAAGTGACATTACATATCCATAAACCGACCAAAACATTCATGTATTATATATAAGCTTTATTTGGTTTTGAGTAGCATTTTTGTTGACATTTTATATATGACTTCAAATCCTGCTCATGGCGAGTGTGCTCGATTCAGTATTATGTGATAGTTCGTCAGTGACTTGCGGTATGTCAGTACTTTTCTCCGGGTACACCAGTTTCCTCCGCCAATAAAACCGAAAAATACAATATATCTGAAATATTGTTGAAAGTGGAGTTAAAATCATAACCCATATGATAATTAATAACATGAACTTGATATAAATTTGTATAGATAATATTAAAAGTCACATATATTTCTTTAAGACAAAATTCATTCTATAAATTGGTGTCTATTTTTCTGCTATTTTATCACCCTTTGTAACATCAAACAGAAAAGTAGTACTGCTGTTATTTACAACTAATAACCTATTGGTAGATCTGTCATGATCAAGTACACGCGGGTTTATCAGATTATCCTTGGAAGACAATAGTTGTTTATGACGTTGGCCATCAGGGGAGATAACCACGACGTTGTTAGAAACATATCCGACGACATACACGTTCCCATCATTGTCTACAGAGATACCACGTGGAAACTGTAGAACTCGGTCATCTTTGAATTCCCATTGGGTTGTGCCATGTAAATCACAGCATGTCACAGTATGTAAGACATCTTACTATTGATGATATTACTTACGGATGTATCCCTCAGATTTAACATCCTTAGTCCATTATTTCTTGTAAAATAATATATTGTTCTACCTATAACAGCCATGCCATAAATGTCCGTATCCATAGTGATATTTGTAATGACTTCCTGACTCTCAATGTCTATTATAGCTATACATCTATCATCTCCCCCTCCAGATGATACAGCAACGCTGTTGTTATCTGTAATGTAAAGTGAATCATAAGTACAGGATCCTGTTTTATCTTTGCCTATCTGGAATAATTCTACTCCTTCTTTGTTGATAAAGCTGACAGTATTTGCTTTGCAACAGGAGAATACCATTCTACCATCTGGCAGTAGAGAACAGCCAGTGATGAAACTGCCCTTGGTGTTTATTTTTTGCTTCAGTTTCAACTGTATATTTTCAACTGACATGGGTGGTGATATGTCGGCTACCATCATCTGGGCTTGTTTTTCTTTTTTTCTGATGGATTTCGTCTCACAAGGTTTTGATTCAACAACTACTTTGCCAAACTTTTGAATGCTGGCGGCTATGTTATACAGACGGGTGTCTATCGTGTATGATAGTTTGGTTTGATTTAAGATATCGCTGTTAATTAGAGAATGTAAATAAATGTCGTTAGCTTCTACGCCTTTCTCTATTTGCTTCACGGCAAAAAATGTTTGTAGGTCTGATGGAGACTTTTAATGTTGAATACATTTCTCTGGTATTCGAGCAGTTCTTTCTGTTTCTCGTCTAAAGATACCAGTAGCTCACGTGTTTCTTCAGTGACTTGTTTTTCTGCTTCTGTCAATTCCTTCATCAGATCATCTTGTAACTTGTCAAGATGATTGTTGATGTTTGTCCTTAGTTCCTGTATTTCATTCTCAACAATTATTTTCTGTTCTTTAACTACACTTGTGTTAGTATCTTTATTTTGTCTAATTTTACCAATATTTTCAATCATTTCTTTAATCAAATGCTCGAGCTCAGTGAACATAGTTGATGTTTTCACGTTCTTTATTACTTTTTCAAGGATAGTTACATTCTTGCAGTCGTCATGATTTTCCACGAAGCAATTTCTGCAACACGGACACGCATGTTCTTTACAGTATAAATTGAACTTTTCGTGATGTTCATCGCAATGTTGTTTAATTTCTAACACATACGACGGCAATTTCTGATACTCCTCTATGTGTATTGTGGTATGATTTCGGGAAGGCTTCGCTAAACTGTGATGTTCTAAGCATTCTCTTCGCAATCTGGACACCATACTTCTGATGACTTAGAAATGTTGCGGATATCACATATACCACAGAAAGATGGGGAATTTGACATGGTGTTGATATCCTGTAATATATTACTGATATTAAAATAGAAATTAACATTTATTCATATTGATGATATCTAAAGAGTTCGAACATATACCGTTCTTAGTTTGTCATTTGCTTTGACTTCTAAGTTCATAATATGAAGCATAATTTGTCATTTGATGGTATAAATATCTTTCTTCATTGATATGTTTGCGGAAAACACAAATGTGAAACCAACCAACTAACCCTTTGTATGTGGCAGAAAAATGAAACATACACATTTATATTTCCTAATCCACACCTTAGTCCACTCCAGATTTTAGTGTATGAGATAATCAAGCACCAAGAAGATTTTGTAATGACCTTAGGCATATTAGATACCAATAATTACAATATTAATATTGTGTCACATAAATTATGTGTTGGATTACGCACATACTTATCGACGAGAGTGGGGTAATTGACCCTTTTCTGTATATGTTCCGATGTATATACAACAATACAGAGGAACCGGTTCAATATTAATTGGACGGTTGAATATCCAATTTTATAATTACCAATGTGTGTTAAGAGTGTGTTCTGTACTACACTAGTTTAAAATATTTTTAAACAACTGACTTATTTAAATGAGAAAATATGACAATGATAATATCTGTTTAATATAATAGAAAATATAATGCAACATAAAATACCTGAAAATAATGTCTTCTGACGAAATATCACCAAATCAGGAAAACTGTAACAGATGAAATTAAATAGTCACGAAATGTTTGTAGTGTTATTATTATACTGTGTAATCAAATACTATATAATATATAGATAAAAATGTAGATTAAGATTATTGCTTAAATTATTAAGTTTGAAAATTAGGTAGGATGGATGCGAAAAGAATGTAGTTCTCCCATCAAATATCATGAATATGAATAAAAATGCAGATATCACATTTAGTGCACACGACGCCCTTTTTGTTTTGTTTTGTTTTGTTTTGTTATTTGTTTTTTGTTCTTTTTTTTAGAATAACCTTCATCAGGTACGCTCGAAGCCATATAAAAGAAAAGTCTTTTAAAAGCAATAACACCAAAAGGACCATGTCGACTTAGGTGACCAATGCATAAGAGAGGAAAACCTTAGTTTTAACAATAATTGCATGCTTTAGGACCTGTAAATATCAATAAAAAATACATCTAATAAATCATGTAAGTGTTAAAATACTTAATATTGGGCGGATGATTCACACAGAGACGGGACTTTTTTCCGTTTTTGTTTGGTCATTGTGTTGTCTGTCCTTCGATTTATTGCATCTGATTACCCCTTTGGTATCTTCAAACTTTTCTAAGATAATTGTAACTCTCTGTTTCACCCCCAGTTGCTGATGGTGCTCGTGTTGTTCATCTGTTTTAGTTTTCTGTGTTGTTATTTTGTGCTTATTTGTCTTCGTCCTGTGTCTTGTTTACCTAATGTCGACAGTTTCTCTGAGTTGTCCTTTCTTGACTGCACCTTCGGTTTGCTTCAACGTTTATTTCTCATTTAAAAACGGCTTAGTTCCCCCATATCATTTACCATCAACTATGACTTCTAGATCATCTGTTATTTTAATTCATGTTAAATCTTTTTAAGATTGAAATTTTAATAAAAGGTAGGCCCATAAAATGAATTTATCCTCGCAACGTTTTAACCAAGACCGGTCAAGCAAGCTGTCATGTATAATGTCAGTGTTAGGATATCGATTTTGCAGGTTTCCATAATTTGTCAATCATATCATGAAAATGTTTCAACAGTGTGATATTTGCAGTTTTTTATTTTTTATTTTTTTTTTGCTTTTTTATTTTGTACGCTTTCCTTTTTAGAAAGATTGTCATCTTCATCTTTCCCTGCATTTTATATTCCGTCTTTAGGTTAACACACCTCGACATAAAATAAGTGGATGTGTGAAAGGTTAAGGTCATTGACCAGATAACGCTCCTTCTCAATATACAGACTTGTTTGGTTTGGTTTTAGATTTTGGTGATTGGTCATTTAGATAAACATTATCAATGGTGTTAAAGTCTAGGATGAAAACAATAGATATTATTTAAAAAACAATAACCCTTGTATTACGAAGAGATGGACGATGAGGCCGTAATGCACAATTGTACATGACAAATGTGTCACCATAGGAAATCTTTGTTAGAACAATAATTTGACGTAGTAAACAGGAAGTTAGAAATGTTATCATGGTGATTATGAAAGATCATATGAATGATTGAAGATGGCGACTGTTACTAAAAATAGCTGCACAATTGTTGGAAGTGCCGGTAACCATCGATAAACAAACTAAAACTCCTGTATAATATATAAGCTTCATTTGGTTTTGAGCATAGTTTCTTGTTGTTGGCATTTTGCATTTTGAACTCTTCATTGATTGGTTATTATTGTTTGGCTTTCAAGTTATTTATGGGTACATAAATCATTGAAAAAGTTAATGCTCATCTGGTGTCTAGAACCCATTAGCAAGTTAAATACAGAAATCTAAGTATAGTGCTTAGAGCCTATGAACAAATTAAACATAGAAATGTACATTTAAATTGTAATATTTTATGTTTATTGTAATTAAATGACAGTCGTGATCGTATGGTAGTTAGATTTACAACTTTTTGAGCAATTAGTATATATCACCACTAAAGTTTGTGAGTTCGAATCCCTATCATGACGAGTGTACTCGATGCAACTTTATGTCATAGTTCGTAAGTGACTTCCAACAGATCGGTGGTTTTTCCAGGGTACTCCGGTTTCTTCCACCAATAAAACTGACTGCCACTATATGACTGAAATATTGTTGAAAGTGGCGTTAAACACCATAACCAAAACTATAATCAATTGCATGAACTTGATATAAAGTTGAATAGATAACGTTAATAAGAAACAATTATTCATTTAAAATAAAATCTGAGGTATAATGTTTGATTTTTCTTCTACTGTCCCCTTATAACATCAAACAGAAAAGCAGCAGTGTTATTATTTACAACTAAAAACCTATTGGTACATTTGTCATACTCAAGTACACGGGGTTTTTTCCGACCATCCTTGGAAGACAATAGTTGTCTATGACACTGTCCATCAGGGGAGATAACCACGACGTTGTTTGAATGATAACCGACGACATACACATTGCCATCATTGTCTACAGAGACCCCTAGTGGATACTGTAGAACACGTCTATCTTTGAATTCCCATTGGGTTGTACCATGCAAATCACAACATGTCACGGTATGTGTGTTATAGACTGTGTAGTAAAGCTTGTCTCCAGATGTAGCTACGTAAAAAACTCCTGACATACAACTGTTGATGATATCACTTACAGATTTATCACTAAGATTTATCATTTGTAATCCATTATTCTCAGCACAATAATATATTGATCTACCTCTAACAGCCATGCCATAGATGATCGTATCCCCGGAAATAGTTGTCTGGACTTCCTCACTTTCTATGTCTATTATAGCTATACATCTACTATCTCCAACGCCAGATGATACAGCAACGCTATTGTTATCTTTAATATAAACTGTATCATAAGCATATGATCCTGTTTTATCTGTACTTATCTGTAATAATTCAGCTCCTTCTTTGTTGATAAAGCTGACAGTATCCGTACTGTAAGAGGACAATACCATTCTACCATCTGACAGTAAAGAACATCATGTGATACCTATCCCCTTAATGTTTATCTTTTGTGTCAGTTTCAATTGTATATTTTGTACTGACATAGTTGGTGATAGGTCAGCTACCATCATCTGGGCTTGCTTATCTTTTTTTCGAGAAAAGGTCATCTCACAAGGTTTTGATTCAACAACTACTTCGCCAAACTTTTTAATGCTGGTTGTTATAGTCTTCAGATCGTTGTCTATCTTGCATGATAGGTTTACTTGATTTAAACTATCGCCGTTAAGTAGTGACTGTAAACACATATCATTGGTTTCTACATCTTTCTCTATTTGCTTCACGGCTAAAAATGTTTGTACGTTTGATGCATATCTTTTTATGCTAACCATATTTGTCTGGTATTCGGTCAGTTCTTTCTGTTTCTCGTCTAAGGATACCAGTAGTTCAAGTGTTTCTTTGGTTTCTTGTTTTACTACTTCAGTCATTTCCGTCATCAGATCCTCTTGTAACTTGTCAAGATGACTGTTGATTTCTGTCCTCAGCTCATGTATTTCATTCTCAATTATTCGTTTCTGTTCTTTAACATCACTTGAGTTGGTCTCTCTATTTTGTCTAATCTTACCAATAGTTTCAATCATTTCTGTAATTAAATGCTCGATCTCAGTGAACATAGTTGATGTCTTCACGTTGTTTGTTATTTTTTCCATAATAGCTACATTCTTACAGTCACTATGATTTTCCACGATACAAATTCTACAACACAGACACTCATGTTTTCTACAATATAAACTGAACTTTTCGTGGTGTTTGCCGCAATATTCTTTAATTTCCAACACATACGACGGCCATTTCTGGTACTCCTCTATAGGTATTGTTGTATGATTTCGGGAAGGTTTCGCTAAACTATGATGTTCTAAGCACGCTGTGCAAATTCCTTCTTCGCAATCTGAACACCAAACTTCTGATGGCTTCGAAATATGGAGGATATCACATATACCACAGAAAGATGGGGAACTTGACATGATGTTGATATCCTGTAATATATTACTGGTACTTAAAATATAAATTAACATTTATTAATTGTCTTTAGTCACTGTGATTTCTATTCACACCTTAAATTATTTCATTAAAATCAGATTGACTTTCCAATTAACACTTCATTTTCTGGCGCTGTCTTATTTTATACCGCAGATACAATCGAAAAAGAAATGAAATAGTACCATACCGACAAAGAACTCAGGTGGTCTGGTAAGGTAAGCAGTTCCTGATCCACTAGTGGCACTCGTCGTGTTAATCTAAATGAGTTGCACAGTTGATTTTTCTATAATAATATACGGACAAAATAGGTGCAAATGAACGGGAATAAATATGAGAATGAATCACGTGACGATGAACAATCACAACAAACAATGGCGGCGTTCTATACCAATGTTATTAAAACAAATTTGAGTTCAAACAGTAAACCCCCAGGTGTTCAAGACCCAAATGATGAGATGGACAATCCAAATCCAATTAAAACTATTTTCCTACAAGACCGAGACATTTTTGGTAGAGTCAAAGTAACACAACACATGTGGGTCACACACGTTGAAATATACAAGACAATATGTACAACAAGAATAAGAATGAAAGGAACGCCATTATCTGCAGATGATGGACAAGTCAGAAGAGTACTTGAGGTCATGATAAAAGTAGGAGATGGGGAAATTTTGGACATGCATCGGTAACAATTAAGAGTAGATGGTAGACTCACTGGGTGTGAAACAGAGGACAAAATTATTATTAGTAAAACATTAACATCCCCAATGCATAAAATAGTTAAAATAGGAAGATACAATGGATATATAAGCCATCAAAGGCAATCACAAAAGACAGGCAATATATCTGAACTGGTTTGTCACAAGTGTCTTGAGCATAGACACTTTATTTTCATTTGTAAAAATGAGTGGAATTGCAGAAGGTGCAAACAGACTGGACACAAGCAAATAGATTGTCCGCATGCTATGGATGGAATTATATTTGATGAAGAGATGCAACAAGGAGAGGAGTTTAATCATCATTCAAGCGATGTATATAGAGAAAACAAAGATAGAGAACAAGTGCAAAGTGAAGAACAAAATGAAACAATTGAAGTTGAAAAAGAAGAAAGACAAATTGAACATCAGAATGAGGAGTGTAGTAAAGATATAGAACAAAACAGTCATAAAAACAATGTAAATGATTCTGGAAAAAAGCCAAAAGGACAGTCAAATAGAAAAAAATGGCAAGCCAGGATCAATCGCAGCCAGTGCTAATGAAGAATCAAAAAGAAAGAGCAAAACACTCTTGGACAAAGTAACATTAAGAGCTTTACAACACCACCGAGTAAGTTAAAACATACTTCACAACACACTCCGCCCACACCACCTAGTAGAGAAGACCAAAACAAAGAAAAATGTTAATGTCTAAATTTAGTTAATTTACATTTTAATAATATATACATATAGTCAATCCGATTTTATAGTATGCATATGATTGGTTATTAAAAACATATATATAAAATACATGGATGTAAAGCTCAAATCTGTAGTAATATAGAAAAAAAATGTGAAGTTATATTTGCGAATGTAATTGAAAATATTATGAATATTAATGTAGTCATGTTTTGTATGTTATATGCATTATGATTTGTGACTTGATATATCATTTAAAAGAATTATGTCACACATGCATCCGAAATTACAGTAAGAAGCATAGTGTATATTGTATGACAACCCGTTATAGCAGTGGGGTTCACAAGGCTAAATATAGACGTAAACAAATTAAACTTACCTGCCGAGAAAACGGGTCATTTGTCTTGCATAATTAAACAAAATTTGATTGACATTAAATGCAGAAAAAGTTTACAGCTACATACCCAAGAAAAATATAAACACAAAAATGTGGGTTGTACAACCGCTGTGTACCCGTTGAAATCATATGTCATTTTATTATATGAAATATTTGTATATTTGCGGAACATATTTCAAATAAAAGTCATGTTAGTAGTAGAGTGAGTTCAGTTTTAGTCCACCAAATAACATGTGAAGGCATGGATGAACCCATATATGGGTAGATTCCGCCCCTATGCCATATTAGGGCATAACCCTACCCCCGGAACTGACGTCACAATACATTTGAAATCTATATATGGTTAATGACGACGTCGCAGTATGACTCATGGTAAACAAATTCTCCGCACCCCGACGACCAAATATGGCCCCCCTCGTTGCAATGAGAGTCATGACGAATGCTGTCTCAAAACGGAAGGGTGTCTGTCGTCACAAAAAATTTTAAAATAAACAAAAAAATTTAAATTTAAAAATAAAACTTAAAAATTTTTAAAATATTTTTTTTTACATTAAAAAAAAATTCAGAATAAAAAAATACAAACTTTCGGCTGGATGACTCGCGTACGTGTCTTTCATTTTTGTTCATTTTCAATCAACGTGTCAAAAGTAGTAAAATGCTGATATGTTTCGAGAATCCATTGATACCATCATCAATTCACATATACCCCATTGTTTTCACTATTACAGATTCAATGAAAACCAAGACCTCTGTTAACCCGCACACAATAAAAAAGCATTCAAATACAGATATTTTTATTCACACCCATTTTGTTTAAATACACGTTTTTTTAAACCTTTAAAACTCTCAATGTTTGATTTAAAAATGACGCTTAGATCCATGTCGTTCAAATAGGAAAAGTCAACTACGTTTTTGACCTTGATATCACACGCGCTAGGGTCATATGTTTTTAATTCATCAGATGATAACAAGCTTAATCTATACACGGACAACAGACATATCAAATATCCATCGCACGAACTGACCATTAATCTTGACCCGAAATGAAAATGCTCATATACCATAAACACATGTCAGTGTAAACCTCAACAGATAGAATCATTGAAGAGCGTAATTACGTAAATATTTTTATTGATAAATGTCTTTAATTGTGTGTCAATTAATGATTATATACGATAAGTAATAAATACTTTTTAGAATAATAACGCGTAAAAACCGAGCTTGACCTTCGAAAACCTATCGTGGACGCTTTTATCGTGTTTTCTCAAGTCGATGTTACGACATAAATCGGTATGAATCTTTGATGTTTCTGGATAGTGGTAATCCGTCGTTTGAGGGAAACAATTCTGTTGCGGATTGAGAGTTTGTAAACCAAGGAAAATAACGTTATTCGGTAGAGTTTATAAACCGAGGGAAATAACTTTATTCGGTGTGTATGTTCGATGATAAAGAGGGGGAAAACCCAATGTGTATGCTCAAAGGGAAGTAATTTCCAGTAGGGTTAAACGTATTCAAAGGGAAGTAACTCTGAGCATAACACAACGACACGATTTCGTTCGTATCATTTACTGCGTATAATACATTCTCTAATACAGACACGGCAATGCTTGACAATATACAATAGTCGTTTTTACACGATTTCGTCTGTTTATTAAGTATTTATTATTTGTTCGTGCATTGTCGCGGTAAATGTGCCTGTTATAGAATGTATCGACATTCTATAACGGGCACATTTACCGAGACAATGCACGACCAAATACAACTTTAACAGTTCGATTGCTTATCAAGTTCAATAGAGTCTATCATAACGACAATTACAATGCACTACAATACAATGCTAACTGTCAGATCTTAAAATTTTGTCCTCATTTCCTTTTTAGTCAACGGTGGAAAAGTCTTTCACTATGCCCGGCAGCTCCATTCCTCAATGTCTCCGTTTGAAGTAGTACAATCAATACAGTCCGCAGGTGTCGAAGTTGTTGGTTTGGATTTGAGAGAAACAGTAGTAGTATTGCGGTCCGTTGACGATCAGGACGTTGGCGAAACAGCGGTGATACGTTTCCTGTGCGTTCCCCAGCGAATCGAAACATTCGGCGGGTCCAACGAGGGGAAAGTGAAACGCCACCCAATGACTTCCGCTACGGTCGCAGGTGTCCGTATTGACGATGAAAGTGCGGGGCCTGACTCCCACGTGGTCCGGTATCTCGTCGGCGCAGCACACGGTCGCAGGATAGCCCTTTAAACAGCTCTCTATCTGGAGATTGGTCATCCCAGTCTCCACTTTTCTTCTCTTTGTTGGACGCCCTGCACCGTCCATGTCTTCATCTCCACGGACTAGCGGGTCCTCTTCCAGCGAGTCCATCCGATCGGATTGCATGTCGTCATCAGACGTGTCCATTTGATCTGAATTTATTTCGTCTTCTAGTGTATCCATTTGGTCTTAGTCAGTGTCTTCCATCGGTTCGATCGGTCTGCATGTCATCCGATGCTTCTTCCTGGAAGATGTTGGTACATAGTCTCCTCCATTCCGGTTTTTCGGGTTTCAGATCCACGACCGGGCACAAGAAGGGTCATTCGTTACTTCTTCGAATTTCTGTAAAAAGTCTTGGGCCCGTCCGGGGTATATCTGTCTTCCGAGCGTCGCGATGGGTTGTCGATCTATCGGGTTCTTGAACAGGACAAGGTAGTGACAATTTCTCCTCTCTGTGGGGTCTTTGTCAAAGTACATGTTTTGGGTCAGACCGATTACCGTCGGTTTCGGTGATGACTTCCCTCGGTAAAGAGATCGTTGATTCTGTGGTCCTTGGCCGCGGTCACCATCAAGTCGTCCAAGACTATCACGTTTCGTATTTGGGGATCGAAGAAGTCCTCGCTGTCTAGGTCCATCGGGATGCATCGGCGAAACTCTATCTGTGGGAACACGGTCTTTCGGATGGCGTCGTAGAGGAGTGCCATTACTTGTACAACCAGACAATTCTCTGTGGCGGGGCGCCATCTTGGTCCGAGAGTTTGTAGCAGCGTTTTAACGAAACACGTCTTTCCGCAGCCGGTAGGTCCCGTAACGTATGCCGTGAACGGATGTCGGAAACGAACCCAGTTCTCATTGGTGGTTGCGGAGTGGTGGTGGTGGAGGTGATGGCGATGCTGGTGGCGGTTGAGGTTGTGGCGGCGATGGTAGTGGCAGCGGTGGTAGCGGTGGATATCCACGTTTTTTTTTTGTTTTTTGTTTTTTTTTCTTATTTATTCATTTTTATTTCTTTAAAAAAATATTATGTTTAATACATTGGACAGGTATAATACAGTTTGGTTTACGTAAACAAAGGTAACACACCGTTTATCATAAAGAAAGTACACCATTCTATAGAAAAACAATAATAAATCATTATTGTGTCAAAATAATTACTGAAAGCATTTTAGAACTAAGTTTAATTAAGATTACCTTTATTTTGTCTTTTGTTTGATCAAAATTTTCTCAAATATAGAAGAAACTCTTCATAGCAGCTATTCATACCATGTCACGTGACCATATTGAATATTTTGGTTGCACATGACAACATTCAATGTTTTCTTGTTTTTTTGTTTTTTTTTTTTTGTGTCATTTTCATTTTTTACAGACAATACAGACAATACTGAACAATTACACAACAAGACAAAATATACTGGCAAATTATAAGATAACCTTTTAAAATATATATATATATATATATATGATATACTGGACATCACATGTCGAAATCCTAATTAGATGTTGTACCAACCCTCGACCCACATACCCCCAGGACCGGTGGCCCTTGGAGCAATATAGGGTTCTCGTGTTGATACGGCATGTGACATGGATCCCGACGCGTAATATTCAGCATATATTATTCAATAACATTGACAATGTTTCTTCATGTTTAATAAAATCTCTTGTAATTAATACTGTATATTTTTCTACTTTTTCTCTACTTTTTAGCTTAGCCTTTAAAAGTGCAGTGGTTGGTAAATGATTGGACCATTTACAGCAATGGACAAAGTGTTTTGCAAAAAGTAATACAAAGTTGATAATCTCGTATGGAAATTCAGCCGTATTTGCATTGGATATTGTATTCGCTATATTTAATCGAATGGGTATTTCAAATATCTCTTCCAACCATCTTTCTGCTTGTTGTCAAAATTCTTGGACTTTAGGACATTGCCAAATGTAATGCAAAATAGAATCTGTAGCAATTTTACAAAAGTCACACAGATCAGAATCCTTTATTCCAATTTTAACTAAAAAAGTATTTGTGGGCAAGATTCTGTGAAGTAATTTATACTGGAAATTCTGAAGCTTATATCCACGTTTGCTTATATGTCTGTATTGGTGATGGCGACGGTGGTGGTGGTGGTGGTGGTGGTGGTGGTGGTGGTGGATATACACGATGCTTCCTGAACTGCTTGTATGTCTGTATTGGTGATGATGACGGCAGCGGCGGCGGCGGTGGATACGCATGATGGTTCTGTGGATACGGTTGACTGGTTCCGTGTTTGTTTCGAAAATGTCTAAGCATGGCGTCTCTCCTCGAGAAGGTATTCTCACAACTGACGCAAAACATGATGACCATTTATCGAAGATAAAATCTTCCTCTTATAAAGTTTCTGTCTCTTGCAAACTTTCTTCTTCGTAAATCTATAAGACAGAGCGACGAGTACCGCCTCTTATGAACTTTATTCCTGGTATATCTATAATTGGTGATGACAAAAATAAATAAACTTCGATAACAATTGAGCAGTTTTACATGTTTCCCAATAGCGAAGACTCACTGAACATATTTAACGATTACACAGGAGAACGATTTCGAGTCTATCTTCCAAACCCTTACGTCTTGGACGGAACGTGGTAACTCGCACTTCTGGAGGTTACGTTTGTCCCCACGTTGACCATACCGACGCGAAGGATATACATGTGCTGTGATTTTCTGGATAATTCCTACGTCAGAGATTCGTACATTCCCGTTGGCTGTTCGTTGCGTGTCTTGAACGAAGATGCTACCGACGTCACTTTCGAGAAGCCGATATATCATCGAGTCAGAGGTGGCATAGGACAACAAATCGAAATATCCATGAGAGACGACAACCTCGATATATGTAGTTTTAAAGACTATCACTTGTTTTGTCTCGTTCATTTCCGCAAAAAGTAGAAAGGAGAGGACCCGCTATCCCGTGGAGATGAAGACATGGAAGGTTGAGGGTGTCCACCCAAGAGAAGAAAAGTAGAGACTGAGATGACCAATCTCCAGATAGAGAGCTGTTTAAAGGGCTATCCCGCGACCGTGTGCTGCGCCGACGAGTTACCAGACCACGTGGGAGTCAGGCACCTCACGTTCATCGTCAATACGGACACGTGCGACCGTGGCGGAAGTCACTGGGTGGCGTTTCACTTTCCCTTCGAGAGACCCGCCGAATTTTTCGATTCGCTGGGAAACGCACCAGAAGCGTATCACCGCAGTTTCGCCAACCTCCTGATCGTCAACGGACCGCAATACTACTACTGTTCGTCTCAAGTCCAACCCGACGACACCGACACCTGCGGACTGTATTGCCTGTACTACTTCAAACGGAGACATTGAGGAATGAAGCTGCCGGACATAGTGAAATACTTTTTCACCGTTGATTTAAAAGGAAATAAGGACAAAATTTTAAGATCTGACTGGTAACATTGTATATTGTCGTCCATTGTAATTGTCGTTATGATAGGCTGCATTGAACTTAATAAACAATCCAACTGTTAAAATTGTATTTGGTCGTGCATTGTCTCGGTAAATGTGCCCGTTATATAATGTATCGTACTTAATAAACGGACGAAATCGTGTTAAAACGACTATTGTATATTGTCAAGCATTGCCGTGTCTGTATTAGAGAATGTATTATACGTAATAAATGATACGAACGAAATCGTGTCATTGTGTTATGCTCAGAATTACTTCCCTTTGAATACATTTAACCCTACTGGAAATTGCTTCCTTTTGAGCATACACATTAAGTTATCCTCCCTCTTTCTCATCGAACATACATACCGAATAAAGTTATTTCCCTCGGTTTATAAACTCTACCGACTAACGTTATTTACCTCGGTTTACAAACTCTCAGTCCGCAACAGGATGTCTTCCCTCAAACGACGGATTACCACTATCCAGAAACATCAAAGAGCCATACCGATTTATGTCGTAACATCGACTTGCGAAAACACGATAAAAACGTCCACGATAGGTTTTCGAAGGTCAAGCTCGGTTTTTACGCGTTATTTTTCTAAAAAATATGTATTACTTATCCGTATATAATCATTAATTAACACACAATTAAAGATATTTGTCAATAAAAACATCTACGTAATTACGCACTTCAATTATTTTATCTGTTGAGGTTTACACTGATATGTGTTTATAATATATGAGTATTTATCATTTCCGGTGAAGATAAATGGTCAGTGCGTGCGATGGATATTTGATATGTCTGTTGTCCGTGTATAGATTAAGCTTGTTATCATCTGATGAACTAAAAACATATGACCCTAGCGCGTGTGATATCAAGGTCAAAAACGTAATTGACTTTTCCTATTTGAACGACATGGATCTAAGCGTCATTGAGAGTTTCAAGGGTTGAAAAGACTGGAGGTGGAGTTATTGCCTATGTTAAGGAACACATTAATTGTATTGTCAGACCTGACTTACGAATTGATCATTTGGAATGAAATTAAATTTAAAACCAAAAGTATTTATATGGAACCTTTAATGTTCCCCCCGACAGTGGGTCACAATCGTGGCTGGATATTGAACAATCAATTGATCTTGCATTAAATAGTAATCATGATATAATCATTGTTGGAGATTTTAACAATAACCAATTAAATAATAATAATAATAATAATAATAAGATAAGATCACTGTTAACTCAATACAGTTTTTACCAGCTTATTGACGAACCGACTTATATTACTGAGCATAGCTCATCTACGTTGGACCTGTTAATAGTTAATGACCACCGTAATATTGTATTCTCAGAGGTCGGTGCCCCATTGTTAAACCAAACACGTTACCATTTACCTATTATAGGATTTATTAATCAATATATCGAACGTTCTACTATTATTAGACGAAAAATGTTCCTATACGATAGAGGTGATTATAATTCCTATAGACAAAAACTTTCATCTATAGACTGGGACTCCATGTTTACTGGTCATGATATCGACTTCATTACATGTAGTATAAGACAAACAATTACTGACATAGCCAACGATACAATTCCTAATAGAATTATTTCTATCAGGAAAGATAACCCACCCTGGTTAACAACTGCCATAAAAAAAACAAATTAGACGCAAAAAAGAATTCATAAACGAGCCAAAAAGACGAACCTAGAAGGACATTGGTTAAAATTTCGTAAAGCTAGAAACATCTGTCATAAATTAATTCTAAATGCTAAAACCAAATATTATTCAAGTATTTCTGAAAATATTCACACTGAAACCACAGGAAGTAAAAACTGGTGGAATCTTGTAAAGAGCCTACTTGGTGAGTCAAATAACCGTTCCATCCCCCAATTTAGATCAATGATGACATAATTGATGACGATGCGGAAAAATCTGAAATATTCAACGACTTTTTTTGTGATCAATCAAACATAAACGATGATTATATCTTTCCTCCTGATCTTGACGACCCCTTATACGAACACCTTACACAGAAAATAGTTACTGAGACTGCCGTTCATGACATAATAAAAACTTTAGATACTTCAAAAGCAACAGGTCCTGACATGCTCAACCCCAGACTTCTGAAAGAAGCTTCATCTATTTTAAAATATCCTCTATGTAAGCTTTATTATCTTTCATTATCCACCAGTATATTTCCCACTGAGTGGAACTTTGCAAATGTAACACCGGTATTCAAAAAGGACTCCCTTGTAATGTAAAAAATTATAGACCAATATCACTTATTAGTATTGTAGGAAAGATAATGGAAAGATGTGTTTATAAATACATCCACAATTACTTACTGGCAAATTGCATCATCCCTCCACACCAATCTGGTTTTTCTAGGGGTGATTCAGCTATTAATCAGCTGTTATTTATAACCAATGACTTTGGGAAGGCTTTAGATGAAGGGAACGAAATAAGGGTAGTATTTTGCGATATTAGCAAAGCTTTCGACAGAGTTTGGCATATTGGATTACTAAGAAAAAATTGAATCGATAGGAATACAAGGTCCTTTACTATCGTGGATAAAAAGAATACTTATCGAATAGAAAACAGGGAGTTGTAATAAATAATTCCAATTCCCAATGGCGTAATATTAAAGCTGGGTCCCCCAGGGTTCAATATTGGTCCCTCTCCTATTTATAATTTTTATAAACGACATTGTGACAGATATACAATCGACAATAAAACTGTTTGCTGACGACACTAGTTTATACCTAATTGTAGATGACCCAAATGAAACGGCAGACTCTCTAAATAACGACTTGACAAAAATTCATGACTGGGCAACAAAATGGTTGGCTACATTCAATGCTCAAAAAACGGAAACCATGACTATTTCTAGAAATATCGACAAACCGGACCATCCCTCACTCTACATGGACAGCAATGACATTTCTACTGTTTCAGAACACAAACATCTTGGACTAGTTATTTCATTTCTACTGTTTCAGAACACAAACATCTTGGACTAGTTATTTCAGACAACCGGACTTGGGAAAAACACATTGACATGATAACAAAAAAAGCTTACAAGAGGATCAATATCCTAAGAAAATTTAAATTTATATTAGACCGAAAAACTCTTGAAAAAATATATTTTAAATTTATCAGACCCCTATTAGAATACGATGATGTAATATGGGATAACATGAGTATTTCACTTAATAAAAAAATTGGAAATGTCAACTAGAAGCTTCCAGAATAGTTACTGGAGGCACTAGACTGGTTTCACTTAATAACCTTTATAAGGAAACAGGCTGGGAAAAACTTAAAGATCGAAGAGAAAAACATAAACTTGTTCAGTTTTACAAAATGATAAAAAGAAATTGACGCCACACTATATAAGCAACTTAGTACCGCAAGCATTTGCAAATATACACGATTATAACACACGCAATGTTTCTGCTCTTACCGTTATCCGTACACGAACCTCACAGTATTGCAATTCCTTCATTCCATCTTCCGTTCGACTGTGGAACTTACAACCAGATAATACTAGACTAAGTCCATCCATTCAAGCCTTGAAGTATTCTCTAAAATCAAATATATCTTCAAAACCATTTTATTATTATACTGGTAGTCGCCTTTGGGCAAATTCTCCATTCCAGATTACGATTGCAGTGTTCCTCTCTAAACCAACATTTATTCCGTAAGAACATTGTCGATTCGCCTAACTGTAATTGTGGTTTAACCGAATCTACTACTCATTATTTATGTCACTGTCTACGATACACTGCACAAAGACAAATGTACATAAATCCTATTAATGTACCCATAAACCTGACAACAGAAATGCTTCTTTTTGGATTACCCAAACTTGCACCCAACCAAAACGTCGAATTATTTTTAGCAGTTCAAAAATTGATTATCTGTAGTAAGCGATTTACCCCTTAAAGGTCGTATATCTTTTTTTCTATCTGTCTTTCATTGTTTATATTTCTCTCTCTCTCTCTTC
Organism: Gigantidas platifrons; assembly: GCA_002080005.1. Classification (NCBI taxonomy): domain Eukaryota; kingdom Metazoa; phylum Mollusca; class Bivalvia; order Mytilida; family Modiolidae; genus Gigantidas; species Gigantidas platifrons. The sequence goes on from MJUT01057118.1 coordinate 1,072,866, forward strand.
TGCACTTCTCTTTCATCACTTAGTTCCTCTATCTAAATGGAAAATTTCATATTTATATCTATTCAGAATAACATTGTTCCTTGTAATATAAAATTTGATATTTGTATAAACTTCGAGACCAGCTTGATTATTGTAAAGATATATACCAGGGAAACGAATTAATATAAGTTTTCTTAAACTTGTTTTCGAATCCCTTTAATTATTTGTATTGTATCATATTACAATTTATGTCATTGTACTATATTTATTAAATAATAAAATATGTTTAAACTAAGGGTTAGAAAAATATGGATTAAAAAAAATGGGTGTGAATAAAAATATCAGTATTTGAACGCTTTTTGACTTTGTGGGGGTTAACACGGGTCTTGGTTTTCATTGAATCTCTAATAGTTAAAAAAGGGAAGGGGGAGGGTATATGTGAATTGATGATTGTATCAATGGATTCTCGAAACATACCAGTATTTTAATAATTTTGACACGTTGATTGTAAATGGGCAAAAACCAGACACGTACGTGAGTCATTGAGTCGAAAGTATGTATTTTTTCTATATTCAATTTTTTTTTAAATTTAAAAAAAAAAAATTGAAATTTTTCAATTTAAAAAAAAATATATTTTTTTAGATTTTTTAAACTTTTATGACGTCAGACGCTATTCCGTTTTGAGACAACCTGCGTCATGACCCGTATTGCAACGAGGGGGAACATATTTGGTCATCGGTGTGCGAGGATTTTTTTTACCATGAGTCATACTGCGATGTCATCATGACCATATATGAATTTCAAATTGTTTGTGACGTCAGTTCCGGGGGTAGGTTTATGCTCTTTTATGACATAGGGGCGGAGTCTTCCCATATATGGGTCCGTCCATGCCTCCACAGGTTTTTTTGCGGGACTAAAACTGAAGACACTCTACTACTCATGTTACCAATATGTTGGACTACAAAACCATATTACAACTTTAGTAACAAATGCATAAATAAAATACTTCTATTTATATTTCAGGTATCTACAAATAAAAGAGATGATATACACAAGAGCACAAACGCAAACATTATACCGTGAAAGTACATAAAAATGTCATACAAACAAATGCAATATACTTACCTTATGTAGACGGAAAGTCGTCTGTCGTCTTTTTACTAGTACTTAACTTTTCTATTTCATTATTTAAATGCACAAGCAAAGAATAGTCTATAAAAATCAATCGGTAAATCCCAATATAAATGTTGCTGTAAAGTCAACGGCTAGACAATTTATAAACATTACACACGTGGCAGAAAGTTCACGCACGAGAAGGTACAAGGTCAATTATTACAAATACAGAAATCAATGCATGTTATGCAAAGTTAGGAATATATGTAATGTATACAGTAATATTGTAAATATAAATGTGAGAAATGAAATGTACTTATGTACGATATTTCTCATTATCTACAAGAATGAAAATTGTGTTGGTAAAGGTTTGACTTTTTTGTTCATATGTGTTGTTGTAAGGTCAATTTATATAAGATTTATAAACATTACCTACGTGGCAGAAAGTTCAATCACAAGCTGGTACAAGGTCAACAGTGACAACTTTAGAAATCGATACATGGCGTGCAATGTAAGGAGAATGCAATGTATACATTGTAAATATAAATCTAAGAATTAAATTGTACTTATGTCCAAAATTTGTCATTATTTGCAAATATGAAAATTGTGTTTGCAAATGTTTGACTTTTTCGTTCAGATGTGAGATTTTATTAGAAAATAATTTGATGATTTTGTTATCTGACTATGTCCAAAACTTGTATAATTATTTTTTGCAACCTCAACGTAAATGGGTTGCAGATGAAAGATGAACAAAGAAGATTGCTACAATAGATGAGAAATAAAAAGTGTATTTCTGCAAGAAACTCATTTTAATAACGAAAGTAAACGTTTTTCTGAAGAACAGTCAGATTATCAATGTTTTTGTTGTCATGGAAATAACTCAAGGCTATTTAAATAAATAATAAATTAGATTGTAAAATTATAAGTCAGTTTATAGATACTGAAGGAAGACTAATTATATGATTATAAAAGACACTATAATTGCATTAGTTTACTTATATGCACCAAATTGTAAAACAACCAAATATAACTTTTTTAAACAAGTAAATGCATTTTTAAAGGATCACGGATTAGGAATACCTGTGATCGCAGGAGACTTTAACGAAACATTAAAGGAAATAGATAGAAAAAGCAATAGTAGTAAAAAACAATATCACACGGTAAATAGTCTTAAAACGTTATTGAAAACAAATGATTTAATTGATATCTGGCGAGAACTCAATATCAATAAACCACGATTTTCCTGGCGCAGAAAAGACAAATCACAAGTTAGTAGAATTGATTATATTTTAGTTAATACAAATTGCATGTCTAGAATTAACTGGTGTAACATTGGTGTCATAGAAAAAGGTAAGGATTTTGGAATATTCAATTTTGAATTATTAAGACTATCGAGATATGATAAACGACCTAATAGTAAAATATTCGCTAAAATCAATAAAGAAATAAAAAAAACTGCAGACTATTATGGGACGCGCTTAAGGGTATAGGCCTAGGGTATGGGAGATAACTCTATTTTCAGTGTCTTCTCAAATATATGATCATATGTGCGTTTGAAAATTCCATCTCATTTCCAAGCTTCTTGGTGATAAAGATTGTTTACATTGGATTTGGCCAGTTAAAACATATGACTCCTTTTCCTTTTACCTTTCCATAGTTGTGCTCCTTGTATTTTAATATCTTATTGCTTATGCCAGTGCCAGGCAGTGTGTTATTAATATGAGTAGGCATGGCCTATAGAGAGGACGTTAGTATTTGAAATTAAATGATACTAAAAATACCTTTATATACCTAATATATTTATCATTAACCTGTAAACATTGTCATGTGGAGTCTAGAGTACCCTTTACACTGTGTTAGTTATTATTTAATATGGAAGCGAAGCTCCCAGGAGCGGAGATCGCTAGGCAAACAGGGGTTAGGGTCCACTACGAAGTTATTCTTACCAGTTATTTCTATGCTATCAAAGAGGAAGGTCGCTAGGCAATGAGTAAAGACGCTAGGCAAAGAGGAAGGTCGATTGACGTCATCCAGCTTCCCTATGACGTCACTGAGAAGCTTGAAAATACCATATATCGATAGATAAATGAAAAAGCTCAAAGGTACGAAAAAGTTACGGAAAGGTACGAAAGGTTATGAAGTTGCGAAACCATTTGGGTATAAAGTTACAATGTTACGAGATAGTAATGCCACCTAGCGGGATACAATATAATGCAATGGTCTATCAACGACAAACCTATTGTCAGTTTTATTTTATGCAAATTTGACATACATGTAGTTGCCAAATAGATATATTATTTTAATTTATTGAATAAAATACAATATTTTATTTTTTTAAAACAAAACAAAGTTGCTGTGATCATTTTTTTTTTTACAGTAGATACTTTCGTATCTAATTTGGCTTACACATCCGGGTTTAAATGGCGCCCCAACATTTAAGTATCATGATTAGTAGAGAGGAGTAATACATGTACCACTAAAATCTTTTTGAGCTTTTGTACAGGATTCATCTTAAGCTTAATCTAAGCGAAATCCATATCACATGGAAGGGTGCCTAATTTGAAGATCAACTCCGAAAATCAACATACATTTAATGGCATATAAGGAAAAACAGACAGTCCGAAGATGTCTACAGTCAAAAATCCTTCTTTCACTTTCGATTTAACACAAATTCAAGTTGTTTCCTTCCAATGCAATCATTCTTTTTTTATTTTAAACCACAAGGACATCAAATATGGGCTTAGCATTATCCTAAAATATGTAGGTTTCTGCTGACATTAAGTATTTTGCAGTATCTAATAGGGTTTATTTTTTCTCCAACAATGTCGGAAACCATTTTGTGCTTACGTACTACTTTCCCATACGTTCTTTTCGACTGGTACCCATGTTTAGTGGTATTACCCCCAAGACTTAGAGCAATAAGAATGTGTTTCTCTAACCTTTTCTTAGCCTTTTTTTTATATTCCTATATAGATATCCAGGCAAAAAAACTATATCAGGTATATGGCAGTCCAATATTTGACAGAATTAATGTCCTTATACAAAGGTACAATGTACCTCCATGAAGCTTTTAATGAAAAAAATCTGATTTTTCAGCTGTTGAGTTCAGATTGTGAAACAACATAGCAATCGTTTTTTATCTCAATATGTTACAAGTATAAAGCTGATTTTTAACACAATAAGCAACTTATGTCTATATGTTTCATTTGTACATTTAACCTCTAATTAATATGAAATATTTGATTTTAAGCATACCCCCCTCCCCTCCCCCCATATTGTTTTGCCTCAATAGAAATGATCTCACAATATACTAAACTACGTTAATTCATGCTATGTTCCCATTAATTATGCAATAGAAGACATTAAATAAGATTTAATACCTAGATATTCAGCACAAATTACTTTAAACTGTCCAAAATTTGTAAAATTATGATTGTTGATTTTCAGGTTTCTGTTTATTCTTATGACCTGCAACTTTAATTTTCTTCAAAACTCAATAAATGTATGTTTCCTGACAACTTTTGTTATGTTTCTTGTTAGTCTGATGCACAAATTTACATTTACAGTCAATTTATTCTCTAAAATACAAAATCCACATTGACAATTTAAATAATTAACAGTAAATATCCAGTGACAAATGCTATTTTCTTGGGATCACTAAAATGACCTGGTTTTAAGTACATAATTCTGAAATAAATCTGCTCTCTATAGTCTTATATTGTTTCATATATACATTTTACATGTGTTCTAACTATAACTACCACAATTTATGAGGAAAAATAAGTAAGATTAGAAAAATTTTCAAAAATGGTATCTAGTAAACGCCGCAACATGAAATTGTTAAAATTTCTTAATTTTAGCAATCTTTTTCAACATCAACTGCCCCTTAGCTACAAAAAAACACATTCTCAATAATTGTAAAGTCTTAAATAAGCATAAAATTATATTTCAATACCCTCTGTGCATGTACATCTAGTGTATGGGGAACATTTCCCAAAATATTGCATACTAATAATATTGAAGCCGTAACATGACACCTTGATGTATTTTGTAAAATTGTGGTGTGGAAAATGTCAAACAGGGTCTGTTGTGACTGTCCAAAGCCAATTTGAGCATGGTACAATTGCAATGAAATTTAAATTTCTTGATCTTTGCCTAAAAGGAGTAATACCACTAAAGAATTACCCGTAGCCTTCAATATAATCTTTTTGAGCTTTTGTACAGGATTCATCTTAAGTTTAATCTAGGTGACACCACTATCTCATGGAAGGGGTGCCTAATTGGAAACTTAACCCCGAAAATCAACATACAAGAAAAAACAGACAGGCCGAAGATGTCTACCGTCAAAAATCCTACTTTCACTTTCGATTTAACACAAATCCAAGTGGTTTCCTTCCAATGCAATCATTTTTTTTTATTTTAAGCCACAAGGACATCACATATGGGCTAAAAATTAACCAAAAATCTGTAGGTTTCTGCTGACATTCAGTATTTTGCAGTATCTAATAGAGTTTATTCTTTATCCAACAATGTAGGAATCCATTTTGTGCTTACGTACTACTTTCCCATACGTTCTTTTCAACTGGTACCCATGATTAGAGGTATTACACCTAGACATGAGACTGACACGAGAAATAGAGTATCAGTATGTGGGTCTACCTGGGGGGTCTACCGGGGTGGTCTACAGTAATGAGGACCAATGTCCTCTATTAAACATTTTTTTCTGCTGGTTAGATTCGAACTAACTTCTTCTAGCTTGTACCTAGATGTAATAAGTTATACCACAGAAGGTCTTCAACCTATTAAAACATTTTTTTTACTTCTGGTTAAACTTGAACTAACATCTTCTAGCTTGTAACTAGATGTAATACTTTATACAACAGAAGCTCTTCAACCTATTAGCCATTTTTTTCTGCTTCTGGTTAGTCCTGAACTAGCTTCTTCTAGCTTGTAACTAGATGTAATATTTTATACAACAGAAGCTCCTCGACCTATTAAGCATTTTTTTTTCTGATTCTTGCTAGACTTGAGCTAACATCTTCTAGCTTGTACATGTAACTAGATGTAATAATTTATACCACATCAGCTCTTCAACCCATAACAGATTTTTTTTTGCTTCTGGTTAGACTTGAACTTGATATTTTTTTAAATGGACTTCTCCCAAAGCTTAATGAAATTATTTCTGAGTTTTTTTTTATATATACAAATGTATAGCATAAGGTAAGCGATTTTTACTAAATGAATTTTGATTTTCCCAGACATGATTAAATCCAACTGTATCAAATAACATTTTTATTCTATACCAATCATCTGAGTTATTATTAACTAGATGTAATACTTTATACCACAGCTCTTCAACCTATTACACATTTTTAAGCTTCTGGTTAGACTTGAACTAACATATTCTAGCTTGTAACTAGATGTAATACTTCATACAACAGAAGCTCTTCAACCTATTAAACATTTTTTCTGCTTCTCGTTAGACTTGAACTAACATCTTCTAGCTTGTAACTAGATGTAATACTTTATACAACGGAAGCTCTTCAACCTATTAAATTTTTTTTCTGCTTCTGGCTAGACTTGAACTAACATCTTCTAGCTTGTAACTAGATGTAATACTTTATACCACAGAAGTTCTTGAACCTATTAAACATTTTTGTTTTGCTTCTGGTTAGACTTGAACTAACATCTTCTAGCTTGTAACTAGATGTAATACTTTATACCACATAAGCTCTTCAACCCATACAACATTTTTTCTGCTTCTTGTTAGACTTGAACTAACAATAACATCTTCTAACTTGTAATTAGATGTAATACTTTATACCACAGAAGCTCTTCAACCTATTAAACATTTGTTGTTCTGCTTCTGGTTAGACTTGAATTAACATTTTCTAGTTTGTAACTAGATGTAATACTTTATACAACAGAAGCTCTTCAACCTATTAAACATTTTTCCTGCTTCTGGTTAGACTTGAGAACTAAATCTTCTTATAGTTTGTACACATGTGAAGAAGCAGGGTATAAGAATAAGGAATAATGACACATTATTAGATGGAAAGCATTATCAAATACCATCCACATTTTTTTGTGTAGGAGAAATTAGGAAAAAAAATTGCCCAAGCTGGTGACAATGATACAAGTTTGTGTTTACACAAGACGTAAAAATTGTATGCGAAATTGACATAGAAGTATTTTTTTTTTATTTATTGAACGAAAATACAATATTTTATTTGATAAAAACAAAAAAAGTTGCTATTATTTAAATCTTTTTCATGAAAGTATTTACTTTTGTATCTATGTCGGCTTTACACATGTGAGTTTAAATGTCAGCGCCTACACATTTTTATTCTCTTGTGAGGATTCCAGAAATAGTCGATCAGTATGCATGTACAACGTAGATACACTATGGGTTGGACTAAAACTAACTCGCTCTGAATTTTAGTCCCACCCATGCTAATCTATACATACACAATCATTTCCCATACAGTAACTAAAACATACAACTTGTCATTACATTTACATTCAAGGAGGTATATTTTGTAGTTCATATATACTGGCCATGCAAACCCATGAGGACACATGTATTCACAGTACTTCAATGTTGAAATATACTTATTTTTTGTATAGTTTTATTGTGAACGATGCATTGTATATTTTTTTTATACACATTACAGTCTGAGCCAAAAAAAAAAACAACTAGCACTATGCCCCTGTCTGGTAAAAATTGCATAAATTCTTCTAAAATACTGTTTGGGCTAGTTTGTCAAAATGTTTTTGGCACAGACTACACATTGGAAGAAGCAGTGTATACATGTAAGAATAAAAAATATGGTAATACTGGACCAGAAAGATGCATAAGTGCATGCATGTCTAAGAACTCAAACTTTCCAGTCTGGAGATACAGAGCAGAACATTTCTTCAGAAAGTCGAAATCTAAATCAGGGGATATGAATGTGATTAGTAAGACACATTTTCCATTATAAACTTGACATGGCAAGACGCAAATTACTTTGACTTTTTCAAATTCGTTAAATGTTTAAAGTCATCAAACATGAACAAGACTATTTTTCGTTTAATATTTGTGGAGTTCTGTCTACTTTATCATAAATTACTTCTTCTACATCCGCCGTTGATATTTGCCTATTTGGTTTCCATCCCGGTTTCCATGTTTGTTTAAACAATCATCACAATGCCATTTCTTTTTTATGATGGGATTCTGAGGACAAACGACTAATTTCAAATTAATCGATATCTGTTATCGATCAAAAATATTGACACAAACATTTTCAAATACCATCCACAATCAGAAAATAATTGCCCAAGACGGTGACAGTGATACGAGACGAGTTTGTGTTTACACAAGACATCACGATTTTAATTCATGCAAATTTGACATAGCTGCCCAATAGACGTATTATTCTAATTTATTGAATAGAAATATTATATTTCATGCTTATAAAACAAAACAAAGTTGCTATTATTATTATTTTTTGATGACAGTAGATACTTTCGGATTTAAGCTGACTTACACACCCGGGTTATATGGTGCCCCAATATTTGCAGTCAGCATAGACGTGAGACCGACGCGAGAACTTGGGCATCAGTGTGTAGTCTTCTTGGGGGTTCTACCGGGGTGGTCTACAGTAATGAGGACTAACGTCCTCTATTACATGCATGCCCACAAAATATCATTGAAATATCTCTTTCCAGAAAACATGTTCATCGACATATGTTGTCAAAAATGCCAGAAATGTAACACAATTTTTGTGACAACCTTTTTCTATTGAATTTCAAGGGTTTGTAAAAAAATCAAAAACTAAATATATACATCAGAATCTTAGATATTATCATTATGAAACTATAGAGCAAATTATATGGTATAAAAATAGAAAGCTATGTTTGGAAACAATATTGTAATATTATCTGATTCTCTCTTATATCACCGTCCCCTTCTCCTAAGACAACTAAAGCATAATCAGACTCAAACGAATACAACTGGGGCACAGAATTTGAAGGAATTAAACAATACAGCTGGGTTGCTCTTTTTTGTTTGTTTTTTTTTCTTTGTGTTGTAAACAGTGTTATGACAGACTAATGAATCTTTTCATTCATGTTTAATAACTTAATTATACAATTTCAGCTAAAAAATTGTCAAAATATAACTTCATTTAAACTGAATGGCCTTGGCAGAAAATCGGGAAATCTTGTCAGTAACTTTTATGTTTTATGACCGATCTTGTTTTCCCCGATGTTTCCAATTGTCAGACCATTAGCACCATTTTCTTACCTGTTTATATAATTAGTAATTCCGTTCTATGACAGTAATTTATGTTTAAACATTTGAAATTGCTGCTGTTTATAATTGGTTTCATTTCTTTGATGTCAATGACCTTGATTTGGACAGGAAGTATTTTATGCGCATGAATTTCCTATTGATTTCATTGTGTAAAACGTGCCAGTATATAAAAAGGTTTTGTGGAGTAATTTGTCAGTTCGTATTTGAATCAGCAGGTAAACAAAGACTGTCTAATCATACACATTGACACTTGCCTTGTATATTGTATTTATCGTTATTGCTTACACATTATCTAATAGAGGAGCCCGGGTGGCTCAATGAGTTAGGTCGCTGGATCTAACAGCTCATACAAGCCTATCACCAATACGGCGTGGGTTCGCGCCCGGCTTTGTAAATTACAAAAAAGGGTGCATTCGACTCGCAACCGCAAGTGATAAAGCTTACCAGTTGTTTGCCCATGGTCGGTGGTTCTCTCCGGGTACTCCGGCTTCCTCCACCACTAAAACTGGTCGCCATGATATAGCTGAAATAGTGTTGAAAGTGGCGTTAAACACCAAAAATCAAATCAAATCATTATCTAATATATTCATTGCATTTACAATTCCTGCTTATTATTTAATACCCTTTGAGGCCAGATTTGTAATATTTGTCCTTTAGAGTTAAACATCCAGAGTTGGATTGAGCAACTATATTTCACTTTGTAGTGAATTAATCAAGAACAGTCACCCTCAAACCACCCTCCCCCTCCCAGGCAGACATGAAAATAAAAAAAAAAGGCAAATGCAGTCATTTGGTAATTTGGGCATTCACTGTGTCAATTATAAAAATTCAAAAGCTTTTTGTTTTTGGCAACTAGTTATTTTTTTTTTATCTCACACACAAAGAAACTAGCAAAAGTGGTAACTTTCCTCAACAATTTCATTTGTTTCTGGGTGTCATGAAAAATATCATTTTAAATATTTTAAAAATCTGACGGTAAAAGTTTGTAAAATTTGGTTCAATGATGTATATATGTCTATTCTTTACTGTGACATTTTTTTTAAATAAGATTGTTCAATACCAGGGTGGTACCTCAGGGCATCCCTCCTTTTTCCCAATTTCCACTGTTTGCACGTGATTATCTCCAAACAGGATATTCATATATGCTAGATATTTCATATTTATTGAATTAACACTGTCAAGTGTATTAAAATCAAAATATTCCCTTTCAACCACAAATAAATGTGCATATCTATTAGAATCTTCCGAAACTAGTATTACCATCTTGCGTCGAGAATACCCCAAAAATTACTATATTTATGATGTGCTATGGAGAAAACGGCACGGTGAAATTTCTTGAAACGTTGCCAGAAAATGTATTTAGACATAACTATTCCATGGTGCAAATTACAAAAAAGAAAATTGATGGGAAAAGCTTAGGGTTACCCAGGCGTACACCCTTAAGGTAGAAATAATGGAGATAACTATGACGCTTAGTACGATAATTTAAGCGAAAGAAACAAGGGAGCTCATGAGAACTTTAGAAAAGACACTGGAAGATTAACTAGCAAACAGTGACACTGCAATTATAGATAATACAATACTAAACAACGAAATAGATAAGTTAGAAAAAGAGTTAGAACAAATTTACGAGCAGGACAAAGCCGTGCAGATTATATCTCGGGAGAAATGGGTGGAATATGGCGAAAAAACAATCCTTATTCTTTAGGTTTAGAAAAGAAACGACAAATTAAAAAGTCGATCACAAAATTACTAGATGATGAGGGGAATATGATTACAACCAATAGAGACATTTTGGATGAAATAAAATATTATTACAAAAAGTTGTATACAACAATAAACCCAGATAAACAGAACTTACATGATTATATTTATAGAATGAATTAGAAAGTAAAGTCATGCAAGAAGATATGAAGGTATTCGATGGGTAGTTATCGGTGGAAGAATGTACAGAGACTATTTTTAAAATGAAAATAAATCTCCTGGCATAGACGGACTAACGGTAGGACATTTTGGGAAGGTATAAAATATGTGATAGTCTTTATTTTAAATAAGTGTCATGAAGATCAACAACTGTCTTTTTCTCAAAGAACAAGTGTACTAACTCTTTTATTTAGCAAAGATGACCCATTAAAATTAGATAACTATACAATAGAGCAATTATCTATTGTATGTTGATCTAAAACTATTTCGTACACATTAACTCAATGTTGGAAGAAAATTCTACCAAAACTCACCAATGAAGACGAAACCGGTTATATTAAAAATAGATTTATAGGTTTTAATTAAGAAATAAATCATGAAAGCCAGAATGTGCTTTGAGTTTTAACATGGATTGGCGGATATTTGTATTTTATCCCAAGCCAGAGGCGAGTGATCAAATTTACTAATATCCGCCAACCCATGTTAAAACTCAAAACATATTCTGGCTTCCGTGATTTATTTCGATTCTGCAGTGTCTAAGAGTATAAATACGGTAGTATACTTTGATTGGAAGACGGTAATTTATATTTATGTTTGCGGAAAATGTCGCACACAATTTATGCTGTCAATAGAAAAGTCAGTCACATTCAACGGCGCATGCGCGAATGAGATTATACCATCGATAAATCACTCTTTTGTATACAAAGTGAAAGAAGTACGTCATGTTAGAATTCAAGACATATTCTGGACATTATAGATTATTCAGATATGTGTAAGATATATAGAATCTAACACCGGCAAAAGTGCAAGACATGGAAATCTCCGACACCCGAGGGTAAAATTACAATCGTTCGCTGACGAGGCTCGCCGAGTCAGCGAACGATTGAAATCTTACCCGAGGGTGTCGGAGATTTCCCTATCTTGCACTTTTTGCCGATGTTTGATTTTATTTCTCACTTTTATCAGCTTTTACCTAATTGTTCTGTTTACATTCCCGATCGAGCGTTTTCCCGCAAATTTTGTTTCCATTGCTGAAGTAAATATTCAATTTATTCATATGCATCCGTTTCTTGGCAGTATTTTAAAGGTATTTCATAATAAAATACAATGTATTTAATAAAAATATGATAAATGTAACTCAACACTACACCTGTGGCTGTGAAAAAATATTTGAATTTGGTCAAAGGAAGGTACTTTAGTTACTAACAAGGGAGAGCACTCTATTATTTGACTTGAAAGTCATACTCCGTGAGACATGAAAGGTGCACGATAGTTAAATTATTAGCTAGCAGAATAGTATACATACTTTAATTTAAAAATACTTATGTAATATAATCGTGGTTTTATTGGTGAAGCATGGAGAACTGGGGGGGGGGGGAGTTGACATAAACTGTACAGCATGTATTTGCCGGTAAAACGCACGTGATTTTTTTGCCTTGCACTAGTGCAAGATAAGACAATCTCACATCGCTAAAAATAGGAAATGTTCTGTCTCAAAAGTGAGAAAAAAGTGGCAATTATCTTTTTAGATTGGTCATAAGCTTCTGATTCTTTAGAATGGGATCTTGTTTTTTCAACACTAAAACATTATGGGGTCAATGATTCTTTTGTAACTTGAGTGGAAACATTATACAGAGATTAATACATTACCTTTTCCATATCAGCCCGGTTATCATTCCGAGACCCCCCATATCAACCCGAGACGCAGTCGAGCACTGATACGGGTTGAGGGATGGTAGCCGGGATGATATGGAAAAGGTCATATATTAATATTTTTTCTCATATACTTGTTCAATGAAACAAATAAACGAGATGAAATAAATAAATGAATTGATATGAAAGTTTAAGTGTGCATTTCAACAGATACATTTTCAGAACACTATTCTCAAATAAGATCATCTCTACCCCCATAAATATTAATGGCAACATTTCATATGAAGGCACTTGGAAACATAGAAAATATAAATGTGATTCTTTAATGTCTTTTCTTTAGTTGATCGTGAGTTATGACGAGGGAATTGCCCGTGGATCCTTTTCAATCCAAATTAGTTTACGTTCTCCGTGATGTATACATCTATCGTCTAACGTTTCTATTATACTATTCAATGTGGTCTTCTTGACGACAATTTTCTCCTTTCAACTTGATGTTTTAATATAAAAGACAGCATTACTGTCACACTGGTCACTTCCATCGATTCTTGTTGACACGATTAGTAGGGATGTAGCAAGTATGAAAACGTACTTTTAACAATTTACGTTGGGTTTCATATTCTTCAAGAAGCTTGATGATCATAATTTACATCTCGTGAAATGTTATTATTACGCTCCCAAAGGGAGCGTTAATGGTAGAAGTATGAATAGGTTACATACTAATGCACTTCAAAATGTTCAACAACATGGCTGCCAACCGGAAATAAATTAAAAGACAAATTACAACATGTACATGTGATACTGCTAGAGTTTTAGACATTGTTGTATATTATGTATTATTAACTGTATTGTATTTTTGTTGTAGATTTATATTAATTCAATTTAGTAATTGAATTAAGGAGCATAGAGATAAGAAGATTTAATTATGATGTATATTTTATTCTATAGTTACTTTATATATTTGTAGTCTACTAGTTTAGTCAAGTGTGACAATTCTTTATATTACTTTCTTTCTTTTCTATTGGTCAGTTTATTTTGGCGGGAACCTTTTGTCTTTACTTCTATTGTTTGAGTTATATTCACTTTGGAGGAGCTATTGAAAACAGCCATTTTTACTTCAGGAAATCTTGGAATTGTAAATCTAGTTTTGAAGGTCAGTTTTCATTCTTATACTAATACAAATAATATTTAATCATCTAATTTCCCAAATTGAGTGTAAGTTGCAAGTTTTGCAAGATATGGAATAATTGTGAGATAGAATGTTGATTGTATGATTGTGATGACTGAATGGTAACATTTAAACTAATTGCAATAAATAATAAGTAATTCAGTAAAACACATTTTAGCTGAATTTAATATCTGAAGTTTGCAATTAAAAACATAAATAATGTTAATGGTTTAAATTATAATATCAGTGATGTTAAAGTATATTTTTGCAGTCTGAATGAGTGTGTACAAATGATTTTAAAACTTTGATTTAAAGTATAATAAGTAAATACTTTAAATGTTGTATTGTAATGGGAGATAACTCAATATTTCCTTGTTAATATGATTGGGGTTATTTTTTAGAACCAAATAGTATATTTTAATATTTTTCTTCAGGAAAAATTGGTAATTGACCAGATTGTGCCCATCTGAAGTTTGCAGACCTTTGCACCTCATGTGAGGTAGGTTTAATTGTTTAATTGTATTTTTGTTTGCTTTGCTTTGCTTAGTTTTTTTATAATGCTTATTTGTAATGTTTGCTTGCATTCTATGTTGCAATCATGTAATGCGTTGTCTGCATTAATCTAATGCTGCTATTTGTTGTTTTTATCCAATTATTATTATTGTGAAGCCACAGCTTCAATATGACTGTGATGCATTTATGAATATGCAAAATATATATAAAAATGGTATTTGTATATATATTTGAGTAAACTCAGAATGATCGTTAGAATGATCGTTATCATTCTGTTGTGTATAAATAAGATTTGTGTTATTTTAAATAATAGGAAATACCCTGTAAACATTTCCTATATATTATTGTAACTTATTTTTAACCTATTGTTACTATGTCTAATTGAGGACATTCTTTTGTCATTTTAGGGTTAGTTATGTACAACTTAAGTTATGTGAATAATGAGGGAAAAACAAATAAAGAATCCATACCTCGGATATGTTTTAGTGTTTTTTTTTATTTGACACCAACTGAGGAGGAAAAACACTGCTACATACACACGAATAATTGATAAAAAAATATCGTACAAAGATAGATTTCAATACTCATTGCACTTGACTTTCTTTTTCCAGGCATGTGAATTCCTTTGCTTGCTTTGTAGAGTCTTGTCATTTATTTACTTAAATAATCCGCAACTGACGTATGATTAATCACGTGACCTACACTATCTTCAATATGAACAATACGCGAGTAGCAAATAAAATGATCGATGCAACGTGAAAAAAGAAGAATTACAGAACAATACACCTCTAGTCGATTTATTTTTCAAATAAAAATGAAAAATGATACGGAAAATCCCGAACTCAATGGAATTAACACCGAAACCTTAATCATTTGCCACTGCACATTCTCATTCATTGTAATCGTCTGCTGCAAGAAATACAAAGTTTTCAGCTGCATAGTTTTAGGTAGTGTTATTCTTAAGCTCCAAAAATACATTAACTAGCATAAGTATGTCATTGAATGTTCCGTGGGATGTAAAAAGTACCCAGACTACCTTTACAACTGGTAAACAGGAAGATAAAATACTGTTCTTCGGGAGCGTTTCAGGTTGAACCTGCCTCATATTAAAAAGTATTTTTCATGAACCGTAATGAGATCCATATCTCCCACTCAACGTTGTGTGTCAAGTAATGTTTGTAAGCAAACATCACCGGAAATACCGGAAGTAATTTGCACGAAACTCACTATTATGGGTTTTTTGTACGAGACGTCTCTGATATAGGTTATCAGCCTGGGGGTGTAATTATGGCTAGTTTACTGCCGGTGTCATAGAGTAAGCATTCACCTATAGTAGATTAACCCCCGGAAGATTAACTATATAGTAAACCTTCCCCCATGGGGGAACGTTTACTATATAGTATTTATTCCGCATAGTAAACCTTCCTATCTACTGTCAAGTTTTTCGATTACAGCAAAATGACTGCGTACATTTGTTTTGCAAAGCATGTGCTTTTTTACCTTTAAATCATAACTAGATATTATTATTGGTATATAACAATTAAAATTAACAGGATTAAGGTGCTAAATTCTTAATCAATAGTAATTATCCGGATTAAAAGGGAACATTTACTATATAGCAAAATATCCGGGTGGATGATCGGCTACGGATGTTTGCTATATAGTAAATTATCCCCGGGGGAATATTTACTACATAGTAAAGTATCCGGGGGAATGTTTACTATATAAATATTCCGAGGGGGAATGCTTACTACATAGTAAATATTCCGGGGGAAGGTTTGCTATGCGGAAGGTTTACTATACGACAACGGTCGTTACACATATTCGAAAAGTATCATATTAATGCCAAGTATATGATAAATAATAATATACAAACCTGTGTGATAAATAATGAATGGTTATCTGAATTTCTTAAAAGCCTTGGAGGAACTGTCAAATATATATACTTTATCTGCCCCTTTAATTGTTATTTTCGTGGAAGTTATGGTGTTAAGGCTCAGAGAAAATAAAATTATTAACGGGATAAAGGAGAGAATTGACTATACAGCACAAATTATTAAAATATCTCAATTAGCAGACGACACAACGTTATTTGTGAGTTCCAAAACTGATATAGCTTTAGCCATGAATGAAGTAGAAATTGTTGGGTCATTTTGAGTGTTAATTCTGCATAGAAATAAAACAGAGGGTATATGGATAGGTAAGCTAATAAGCTGTGAAGACAAAATTGAATGCATAATCCGGTTAAAGCATTAGATATATTCTTTGAGCATAGCAAGGAAGAATGTAAAAAACTTAACTGGGAGAAGAAAATTGGAGAAATGAAAAATCAATTTACAGCATGTGGAAAAAGAAATCTTACAATTATGGAGAAAATTAACTAAGAATTTTAAAATATTATCAAAAACAGGGTTTTCGTCAATCCTATAGGAATATATTTTTGGACAACTTACTTAGAAATCCAGGACTCTCCTTATATAACAGATTTATGTGGATTTATTTTTAAAAATGTTGCTACAAAACATGTTGGAAATATTTAGATGGAAACTATTACAATTTATTATTCTAACCAAATCACATCTGTTCAAATTGACAATTTCAACTGACAGTTTATGTAATGTTTGTTAAGTAGAAGAACATTATGATCACTGTATTATGTCATGTACATATCTAGACATGTTTTGGAATAAAATTAATGAAATGTTTAAAAATCATATTTGAAAACAATATCAGACTTCAACATTTAGTATTTGGATACACATTTTTTGACAAAGAATACTTTCACCTAACTTTTTTTTAGCTATATTGGCATCTACAATTTACAAATCATATTATGTTTCGGAAAAAAACACAAAGAAAATTTATGTTTATCTGTTATTTAAAAATGAATTTCAAAGTAATATGAAGGAAAATAAAATACTAGGAAAGAATTCATTGTTCAAGAATATATTAAATACACTGTGATAATATTGTATGTTATAGAATATATTGGAATTATATAGTATAGCATTATAGGTAATTATAGTTTTAAATACTTCCCTGGATAACCAAAGCATAATTTCACAGGGATGCTTCAGAAGGGCTTGGACTCTGAAGTAAAAATGTAACGAAATTTATATTGAATACAATATGGGATTCCCCCTTTAATGTAAGTTATCAACATTGCTGTACAAAATATAAATGTCAATGATTTTAACATTTAGCTTTTGCCACTTCACATTTTGTAATAGAGTTGCTTCCCTTTGATTATTTGAGTAGCCAAAAGCAGTGAAAGGCATAAAAAATGCATTTCAAGAGGAATAACTCTTCACACAGTTGTCGGACAGTTTCAAATGTAGAACCTTTTTTGTAGATCTTGACATGCCTAACATGTTTGCAGTTTACACTTAGCATCTATTTCTTACAGTTTTTGAAATATAAGATGAAAAGTATTTTTTTTTTTTAATTTGATAAAAAAAGGGCAATAACTCCAAGATGGGTTGTCATATATACATCAAAATTGCAGGGTTGGTACATCTTGACATACTGTACATTTTTGCAATTAAACTTAACATCTATCTCTTGTAGTTTCTCAAATATAAGACAATTATTAAAATTTTATAAATTTGAA
Organism: Gigantidas platifrons; assembly: GCA_002080005.1. Lineage (NCBI taxonomy): Eukaryota > Metazoa > Mollusca > Bivalvia > Mytilida > Modiolidae > Gigantidas > Gigantidas platifrons. Next base: position 1,091,118 of record MJUT01057118.1, read on the forward strand.
GTAAAAAGGGCAATAACTCAAAAATGGATATTGGAATTTACTAAAAATATTGCAGGGTAGGTAGATCTTTACATGCTGCACATTTTTGCTATTTAAACTTAACCTTTATCACTTTTAGTTTTTGAAATACAAGAGGAAAAAGTGTAAAAAAAATCAAATTTGATGAAAAAGGGCAATAACTCCAAGATGGGTAATCAGATTTACTTCAAAATTCTGTGCTGATAATTTTTACACCATGTAAGATTTCTGATATTATTAACGCTTTTTGAGTTATTACCCAAACACCTGCAATTTTACCATATGTTATATTTTAGTAACAGCGGCCATGTTGGTTGGTGCACGGCATCATCAGACATAATTTTGAAACTAGACACCCTAGTAATGATTCAGACCAAGTTTGGTTTCAATTGGTCTAGCAGCTTCAGAGAAGAAGATTTTTGAAAAAGCTTACGACGTATGACGGACGACGGACGACGACGACGGACGCTAAGTGATGGCAATAACTCACATGGACCAGGTGAGCTAAAATACAAAACAAATCACACATCTACAAGGAAAACTAAAAAAGACGAGAAACACGGACTTTACCAAGAAGACATTCGCCGTGTTGCTTATCCGGTATGCTCACCGAATGTGTTGAACTTACATTAATCATTACTAGGCTAACCAAGCACTGTGTTTACTTTTCTTGAATTTAGTACTAGATCAGCTCCACAAGTGACACATCGTCTGACATGAAAGACGTTTAGGACACAATCATACGTAAATAATAAACACAAATAACATTAATAAAACATGAACTCTCGACAAAACAAATGGGAGGAAAGACATGTTGGACACAAGTATACGTAAATTATCAATGCAAATAACATTAATAAGACATGAACTCCCGACAAAACAAATGGGAGGAAAGACATGTTGGACACAAGTATACGTAAATGATAAAGGCAAATAACATTAATAAAACATGAACTCCCGACAAAACATATGGAAGGAAAGACGAATCGAACATCGTTTAAATGTGAAAATCGTAGCTTACATAGCTACACAGAACCAAGTACGTGAAGACATGCAACTTGGCAATATGAACAACACGAACTCGACTAATACTTGTGATAAAAAACGGACAAAAAGTGGTGACAATGCAAACTATGCTTGAAGAGGGATGATGATCCTGCTTTGTACTAGACCAATACACTGAGGTGGATGGTTAATTAGCTGATTGTGTGAATACAACTGCTACATACAAAGAACCACATCGATGCGTTTGATTCTGGGTTCGAGTTACGATCAGGTCAAGCCAAAGGCAACGAAATTGGTATGTACTCTTTCTCCGATTAGCAATCCTCATTAAAGAACAAGAGTACTTGGTTTACAATTACCTGTCCAATATGTGTCTATAACCAGTAGAATTCCGCTCATGCCGTGGTGTAGTTGATGCAACATTTTGTGATAAAGTTTGTCAGTGACATGCGACAGGTTGGTGGTTTTTCTCCGGGCAGTCCGGTTTCCTCCACCAATAAAATTAGCAGCCATGTTATAGCTGAAATATTGCTGACACTGCCGTTAAACAGCATAACCAATTAACCATAGTATAATTAATGACGTGAACTTGGTATAAAGCTGGATAGATAATATTAATAAGTCACAATTATTTCTTACAAATAAAAATCGTTCTATTTAATGGTAACTGATGTTCTGAATTTCTTCTACTGTCTCCTTGTAACATCAAACAGAAAAGCAGTCCTGCTCTCATTTACAACTAGTAACCTATTTTTAGATTTGTCATAATCCAGCACACTTGGATTTTTCAGACCATTCTTGGAAGACAATAGTTGTCTATGACGTTGTCCATCAGGGGAGACAACCACGACGTTGTTTGAATCCTGACCGACGACAAAAACGTTCCCATCATTGTCTACAGATATACCTCTTGGGCTGCTTAGAACACGAGTATTGAATTCCCATTGCGTGGTACCATATAAATCACAACATGTCAAGGTGTCGTTCATCCAATTTGTGTAGTAAAGTCTGTCTCCAGATGTAGCTACATAGTTAACGTTAGACATATTACTCGTGGTGATATCACTTACAGATCTATCACTAAGATTTAACATCTTTCGTACTTTATTCCCTGTACAGTAATATATTGTTCCACCTCTAATTGCCATGCCATAGATGTGCGTATTCATGGAGATATTTGTCATTACTTTCTGACTTTCTATGGCTATTATAGTTATACATATATTATCCCCATATCCTGATGATACAGCAATGCTGTTATCCTCTTTAATATAAACTGTATCATAAGTAGAGCTTCCTGTTTTAACTTCACCTATCTGGACTAATTCTACTCCTTGTTGGTTGAAAAAACTTACAGTTTCATTATCAATACAGGACAATACCATTCTACCATCTGGAAGAAAAGAACATCCTGTGATATATGTCCCCGTGGTGTTTATCGTTTGCTTCACTTTCAACTCTATATTTTCAACTGACATAAGTGGTGATAGGTCAGCTACCATCATCTGGGCTTGTTTATCTTTTTTTTTAACCAAGTTCATCTCACAAGGCTTTGACTCAACAACTACATCGCCAAACTTTTCAATGATGGCGGCTATGGTCTTCAGATGGGAATTTATCTTGTATGCTAGTTTTGTCTGATTTAGGCTATCGCTGTTGATTAGTGACTGTAAACATTTGTCGTGTGCTTCTACCTCTTTCTTTATTTGGTTTACGGCTAAAAATGTTTGTAGCTCTGATGCATACCTTTCAATGTTGTCTATAAGTTTCTGGTATTCGGTCAGTTCTTTCTGTTTCTCATCTAAAGATGCCAGCAGTTCACGTGTTTCTGTGGTTACTTGTTTTTCTGCTTCAGTCAATTCCCTCAGCATATTTTCTTGTAACTTGTCAAGATGATTGTTGATTTGTCTCCTCAGCTCCTGTATTTCATTCTCAATTATTTGTTTCTGGTCTTTAACAGCACTGGAGTTGGTCTCTCTATTTTGTCTAATTTTACCAATAGTTTCAATCATTTCTTTATTCAAATGTTTGGTCTCAGTGAACATACTTGATGTCTTCACGTTCTTTATGATTTCATCCATAATAGCTACATTCTTACAGTCACTATGATTTTCCACGATGCAAATTCTGCAACACAGACACTCATGTTCTCTACAGTATAAGGAGAACTGTTCGTCATGTTCGTTGCAATGCTCTTTAATTTCCAACACGCACGACGGTAGCTTCCGGTATTCAACTATAGGTATCGTGGTATGATTTCGGCACGGTTTTGGTAAACTATGATGTTCTATGCATTCTGTACAATGACCTTCTTCGCAATCTGGACAACAAACTTCTGATGGTTTAGAAATACTGCGGATACCACATATACCACAGAAAGATGGAGAACTTGACATGATGTTGATATTCTGAAATATTAAAGGTATTAAAATAGAAAATAACTTTAACTCTTTGAGTTCCATGTACCACTAAGATTAATTCATGAAAACCAGATTGACATTCCAATTAACACTGTCGGATTCTGATTACTCATTTGGTATCTTCAAACTCTTCTTAGAATGATTTTTTTCTTCCCATCATAATGTCATCATGGCACATTTACTATACCTTCTATTTCATGATATGATATGATATGAATATGATGCTTAACACCACTTTCAACAATATTTCAGCTATATCGCGTCGTATATCATGTACCATAGGAGTATCTATGCCATTCTGTGAAATGTCAAATTATTACATTATTTCAGTAAAAATAGCCCTTTTATTATCACAGAAATATTTGAATTAATATTTAAGAAATAATTCATGGAAGCCACACTGTGTTGTGAGTTTTAATATGGGTTGGCGGATGAAATTTATTAATATCCTGCCAACCCATGTTAAAACTTCAAGGAATCATTTCGACTCTGATATGTATAATACCCGGTAGTACAAATACGGTAGTACTTTCATGTGAAAAGCGGTTTGCAGGCAATGTCGCACACATTTTATGCTGCCAAATTAGAGCAGATGATAACGTATCAACATATGTTTTTACGACGGTAAAGTCAGTCTTACTGATGAAGTATCCGGAACAATAATATTGTGTTTGCATGCTTTAATCGTAATTCGCATATTTATTAATTTTGGGTATGTTGATTATTTTTAGTGATCATAGATGTTTTAAACATTAATTTTATTTTATTTCGTTATTTTATCACCTGGCTTAAATGTGTGCACCGCGCATGTGCTAATGAGATTTTGCTATCTAAATAAATCTGTTGTCTGTTGATAAAGTGAAGAAGGTCGTCATATCAGAATGATAGTATTAACATTGATAGCAATTAACAAATACTGAAAGATACCGTCCTGCATTTGCATTTTGCATTTGTTTTGATGTCTCAGTTTATAAAATGATGCCTCATTTTTCTTTTGATTATATAAATATTATGTTTAAAAAGATTTTTTTTTGCGGAGGACACAAAATGTAAAGACAATATAAAGACGAATGAAAATATACACATTAAAAAATCCAGATCCATGCATGCTGCCCACTTCAGGTCTTAGTGTGTGAGACATTCAGCATATTATATACAGATATTCACAATATGTATATTCTATCACCATTTGTCGATACTGAAAAAAATGGGGAAGGTGATCTGTGGCTCAACAGATAATGAATGTCCTTTAGAGGAGGTGGGGCTACTTTAGTTTATGATGATTGTATTTGTTAAATTATCAAAAGGGATAGGACACAAGTTTTACCAACTTATGAAGTCTTCTCCCATTAATACAATAAATTAACATAGTATAATGATAATTATGAGCATGCCTGTAATACATATAGAAATATATTGCAAACAATTAACGAGTGAATGAAAAGGTTGTGTTGGATGGATGCGAGGTTGGATGGTATCTATACTTATCATATAGTCATACTACAAGGGATCTCCCTGAAGATTTGATGAAATGGAAAACCTGTTTCAAGATATTGATAGTGTCTTCGTATGTTAAATCATCAGACCCACATGTTAGTAGATTCATATCTATTGTCTGTGTCCAATTTAAGTTGCTCATCATAGCAAGTCTTATTTCCGTATAGTTTGGACAAGTAAAACAATAATGGCATACATCTTCCCGGGGTGGGGTTACTTGAGAATTTCAGTATGCTATCACTGTCCGTTCGACTGTAAATGCAGCAATACAGAGAAACCTCTTGAATATTAATTGAAAGTTGGAAGAATTCAGTTTTGTAAATACAAATGTTATTGTAGCGAGTGGTGTATATTGAACATACGGTGTCACATTGATAAAAATAAAAATGATTTTAGATAGATTTCTAGACAGCTATCTTGCATAAATGAAAACATATGACAATTGTAATATCTGTTTGACATAAAAACAACATAAATTACCTGAAAATATCCGACAATAATGTCTTCTGACGAAATATCACCAAATTAGGAAATTTGTAGACGAGAATGCTAAATGGTCACGTGATTTATTGACACAAGAATTTAAAATTTTTAGTGTCATTATTCTGAATAATCTACCTGTGGTATCTTAACAATATAGATAGATAGATAAAAATGTAATTCAAGATCTTTGTTGAATAAATAACACTTATATTGTTAAGTCAGAAACTCGGTTGAATGAATAACAAAAGAATATTATTTCCCCATTAAGAAAGGATAAAACAGTTCGTACGATATCATTTAAATTCTTTTCTATAGGCCGGGTATTTATTTATTCTATTAACTACCAGGTTGAACATGGAAAATATGTTTTATATAAAGTGGGGGCTGAAATGGCTATGGAAATAAACGCTAGAGAACATCTGAAGGGCAATCAAGAATAAACAATCCAGAGGCTCTGACACAAACGAAGACAAAAACAGAGAAAGAAAAACAAAGCATACAGCAACTTGAAAATTAGAGAAACTCCAAAGGGCAAACAGGAATAAGCAATCGAGAGGCACTAGCGCAGACAAACACAAACACAGAGAAAGAAAAAAATCACACAACAACATGAAATAAACTTGAACAGATGAGCTACACGTACCCAACACAACATTGTATATGGACTTTGATTAATCAGAAGTTGACATAGGTTGAGTGTATCACGCACGCACGCCCGCACACACACACACACACACACACACACACACAAC
>MJUT01057118.1:1098476-1163148 GCA_002080005.1 Gigantidas platifrons
CACACACACACACACACACACACACACAACGTTCATTAAATTCAAGTGGGGGTAGGGGTTTTGCTGTGGGTTTCCGCGTAAGATGGTTCCGTTTCAATGTTAAAAGTCCGGTATTTTCCTGTCCTATATGAACGAAAGAACACCTTTATAGCTGTTTTTCTTTTTAAAAATAATGATATTTAAAAAAATAATAACATTTTAACTTATAATTCACTCAGTAATATGCTTTTCCTCGCCGTAGAGTAAAAATACTTACATGGTTGGAAAACTGGAGATGTCAAAATTCTATATTTATAAACTATTGACCTGAGTAACCTTGCTAACTCATGCGGAGTCAGTGTGTTTTAAATCGGTCATCCAATCAGGACGCTCATTTTTCTTCTCCAAGATAAAAACACATCGCTAAAATTACATATGGATGTTTCCCAATTCAACTCGTAAATTTACATAGAAATCAGAGATATTTCGTCATAAAACTTCACACATGGTTTTGCCTATCATATTTGTTGAAGACAAACATACAATTGTATTGCATTTATCAATATTTTATGAGTACCAACTGTTTTTCAACACCTTATCTGTTTCTCGATACAGCCGCCCGATTACCAATGATACAAGTCACGTGACTACACATGCTACTCACAATGACCAGTGACCCACTTTAGCACGTTCTACCAGTTTATTCTTAATATGTTGTTTAATAAATACTTGGTTATAAAAATAACCCCAATCATGTTAAGAAGGAACATATTGAATTATATCTCATTACAATGCAACATTTAAAGTATTTACTTACCTTACTTTAAATCATTAGTACACACTCATTCAGACTGCTAAATTATACTTTAAGATCACTGATATAATAATTTAAACCATTAACATTACTTATGCTTTTAATTGCAAACTTTAAATATTAAATTAAGCTTAAAATGTGCTTTACTGAATTACTCATTATTTATTGCAAATAGTTAAAATGTTACCTTTTAGTCATCACAATCATACTATCAGCATTATATCTCTCAATTATTCCAAATCTTGCAATACTTGCAACTTACACTCAATTTGGGAAATTAGATGATTAATTATTATTTGAATTAGTATAAGAATGAAAACTGACCTTCAAAGCTAGATGTCCAACTCCTAGGATGAATTCTAATATAAAGATTGCCCAAGAAGAAAAATGGCTTTCTTCAAGATAGCTTCTCAAAAGTGAATTGACTGAAACAATAGAAGTAAAGACAAAAGGTTCCCGCCAAAATAAACTGATCAATAGAAAAGAAAGAAAGTAATGTAAAGAATTGTCACACTTGACTATAACATAACTATTGAATAAAATATACAAGATATTTAAATCTTATTTCTATGCTCCTTAATAATATAAATCTACAATTAACATACAATACAGTTAAAAAATATCCAAATATGCAAATTTCTAAAACTGTAGCACTATCACAATTATACTCCGTTTTACCCTGTAACAGTGTTTTCACTTGTAAAGCACATATGCTACATTGCACGAAATGAACAATTCAGAGACACAAGCAACATTGGGTACAACACATAGAACGAAGTCAAATAAAACAAAACCAGCACAACAAAGAACATTACCAAGATTAGCAACATTGACCCCCACTGAAAACCGGGGATGGACAAAGGGTATGCAGTCTGGTTTGCTATGCGTCAATTACCGTCACTTATCGTGTTTCACATAATCAAGCATAGAAAAGTCTTGTCTACCATAGGTGCTATTTATTTTTTTTTAAACTGAGAGTTAACATTGATAGTAAATAGTGCACGAGTGTTATTTACAATGTCATTAAACCTTTTAATTAGAGCACATTTCTGTACAGATTCATTTAGATTTATATTCATTATAATATTATGCCAAAGTCGGTTTGTTTATTTTATAAAATAAAATGTTAGCGACCTTTAGTGTTTTACTTGAACCAAAAACTTTAAGACTTAATTGATTTTTATATAAGATGATGTACTGACATAGACACCATACACTCTTAATGATTGGTTGTAAAGTTTTCGTTTGTCATGATGCAACACAAACACATCGGTGGAGGTATAGTTCGCCTGCTGCTCGTCTGGAGTGCTGTAGATCGTGAGTTCGACCCCTGATAGGGTCAAACAAAAGAATATCAAATTTGTATGTGTTACTTCTCTGCAAAGCACGCAGCATTAAGAAGAAATAACAAAGACTGGTTGGCTCGGAATCAGGATAATGTGTCCGAGTGGCGAGATATGTCTTTCCGCGGACTGTTGATTTGGTGAGCTAGCACTATACAAATCAAACTAAGCGTGTTGGTCTAGTATAAAGCGGGCCTCATCATCATCTCATTGACAATTAACTTGTACTCGCCATGATATAGCTGATAAATTTCTGAGTTGGCGCTAAAAAGCAAACACTCACTCATGATGCAACATAATATTTCATAGAATTCAAATCGCTTGTGCTAAGTAAATCAAAGAAAAAATAATAAAACAAATGATGTGTATGGTGTAGGGAACGGATTCCCAGCATATATATAGCGTTAAATTATTTGGAAATGTAGAAATCGTAACTCTGAACTTGAAAACATTTTCAATTTGTTTCACCTCTGATACAATTTTGAGGCATTAAAATATAACTTATAAATATGTAAACAGATAGAGGTCCTACTTTTGACCATACTCTCTTTGAATATTGCAATTATCCGACTGCTTTGTAAATAAAGCAAACATTACAAAAAAACAGAACAATTCTATCGAAGATACTTTGGCGAATGATAATTCTGCACAAACCGTTTTGTATATTTCTTTATTTTAACATTATGCATATATAAGTATCCCCGTGTAAATTATTTTGACTAAGATAAATTTGTGTATTCCGTTGCAAATTGCAAGTCGAACACACCCTTGTCAATTGTTCTTATGAACCTTAACCTCTAAACTGGACAGAATTAAGCATAGGAGAATATCCGAGTAACTCTCCATTCCTTAACAATAATGGAGCCCGAGGCCCCGAAGGGGCCTGGGCTCATTGTTTTTAAGGAATGGAGAGATACGAGGACATTCTCCAACTTAAAACCCACCCATTGTACTTTATTAATTTTAATAATTATTAATCTTGTAACAAAAAAATTATGTGTATAGTATCTAAAGTACAAAGAGAACAATAACTCTCCATTCTTTAAGCATAATGGAGAGTTTTGACAATAGATTTACATAACAGGTGGATTTTAATTGTATTCAATTTAGCATATATATATATATTGATAAATAGTTGTCTACATTTGTCTTATATTGACTTGTGATGTTTAGCAAAGTCAGAAAATATCTTAAATTAACACACTAGTATAAGTATCAGTAAAATTTTACTTAATCACGATGTTCAAAACAAAATATTATAATATCATAAGTGTAATCTATTGTGCAATACATTAATGATGTTAATATAGCTTAGGTAAATAGCTTGACTTAAGTATTATATATACCATGGATCTTACGAATTAACTTATTTAAACCAACGAATCCGAATGATGAGTTGGTTTAAGTAAGTTTATGAGTAAGATCAATGGTATATATAGTTTGTAGCAGAAATCACATGATTGACAGATCAATGACGTAAAAATCATAGAATAATAGATCTATGACGTCAAAGTCATGAAATAACATCAAGATCTTCATGTTAGATCATGGTTTGTAAAAATTAACTATTTTTAAGTTGATTACTGCATAAAAACATCAAAGGCAAAATGCGTATGTATGTTACAAATAACATTAAAATTGTGTTTGTGAAATTTACAGATGGGCGATTACAGGTGAGGGTTTTTCTTTCTTAAAGACAAGTCTGAATATACCAAAGGGCAACCAGATGTCACAATTCGATGAAGAACAGAACATACAATGACTAAGCTAAAAGGCGCAAAAGGGAATACAATAATCTACAAAACACTACACAGAAAACTCAAGATTGAGTACCACTATCACCATTAAAAACCCGTGAACTCTGATCCTAATAATTGTTAATGTACACCAGATCACCTGTTTTAAATGTGAGAGGGTTCAAGATTATTTTTGCACTTATAGAGCTTTTTTGTAACCTTTTCTATCATAGTCAAAACGGATGTTTAAAATATTCATAATGACCAAGGATCCCTGTTTTACATTTAGAATTTCAAACTTCTGTGTATGAACTTTAACTTCATTGTATAAAACATATAATGACCATATTAATTATTTCAATCTAGCATTAAGTATTGTAAGCGTCGATGGTGTATATCTACTTTCTCAAAATTAAAAAAAGTGACAATATCCGAGAAATTATCTGATCTGATTATTCAACGTATAAATGGAACTTAATTATATGTGTAAATACAAAACATTACAATTGATTCATATCATACCACATAAAAAGATATTCTCACCTCAAAAGTGTTTGTTCCTCTAGTTAAGCTCCATTGTCATAAGGGGATACGCCCTGATCAAATTTGTGTTCGCTACAAGTACCTATATAAGGTATATATACGATTTGTAATATAACCCGACTTCCTTGCTACCCGATATCCAAGTTGCTTACAACCAATAAAAATATTGTTGATTTAAATTCTTCTTTCATACATGATTTATAACATATTACAAAGAACTACATTGTCGACATTTCTCATTTGATTACATTTCTAATATACTGGTTTTTTTATTTATCTTAATTGTAATTTTTCATTTTAAAACGATCTGTAGCCCACGGCTAATCATGTTCCGATACTCTCAACTTATCTTCCTTCGGTCAATTTCATCAATTACATTGGTTTCAGAGATATCTGGTTACTGTTCAGGCATTTAGAAGTTGCTATAACAACATAGAGTTACTCATATCTTACGATAGGTCGGTAGGTCGACAACATAGAAACAATTATAATAAACAACAATATTTTGCGTTGTTTATTACACAAATAAGGTATCAAGTCCACACAACTCCTGTCTTCCAAACGTATAGGGATCGATCATATTGGAGATGAAATATTCATGATACGATGAAATTGATATCAGATGACACACGGGTGATGCGTGGAGGGTATAGGCGCGTGATCAGCCGTGGATTACCGACGATGAACAGTTTTTGATGTGTTAAAATTTTAAATAAAACGTTATATAAGATGTAGGTTTAAGCAGTGAGAACCTTCATTTGTTCAAACGACACATATTCATGTCAAAGGTATTCCCATAGTGATATTGTCACCTAACAAACTAGGGTGTACCAACGATTAAAGTACAGGTGTATTAAAACAAACTTCGTAGACTACAGAGTGATACAACAATAATCCAGTGATATATTTAAACCTATATATTAATACAACTATTATTTATAAGCCAGCCTTGTACTTAGAACTATAGATAGATACAATCAATAGTTATCAGCCAGTTTTGTGCTTAGAGCTACAAATAGACACAATTAACAGTTATCAGCCAGTTTTGTGCTTAGAGTTACAAATACTGTAGAACCTGTGCAATCCGACACCTGAGTTTTTCTACATCCTGTGACATCCGACAAAAAGTTATGGTCCCAAAGTAGTTCTGTTAACATTAATAAAAGTTGAGTATTCCGACATCCTGTACAATCCGACACATTTCCCTGGTCCCTTGGTGTGTCGGATTAGACAGGTTCCACTGTATACATAATTAACAGTTATCAGCCAGTTTTGTACTTAGAACTACAGATAGATACAATTAACAGTTATCAGCCAGTTTTGTACTTAGAACTACAGATAGATACAATTAACAGTTTTCAGCCAGTTTTGTACTTAGAACTACAAATAGACACAATTAAAAGTTATCATCCAGTTTTGTACTTAGAACTACAGATAGATACAATTAACAGTTATCAGCAAGTTTTGTATTCGGACTGTCAGAAAAACACATAATTATGTAACTGACTGTAAAAAGCTAACTTCGTATGAATACATGCAGATAGATACAACAGACAGTTATGAGTCAGTCTCGTTTTAAGACTTATGTACATGTTAAATTGGTAGTTACAAGCCAGTCTCGTATTAAGAACTGCAGATAGCCAAGGTACACAGTAATAACCCAGCCTCTGGCTTAGACATATAGTTTTGTACAGTTGACAGTTTTACGTGTGTCTCGTATTGAGACCTATATATATAAATAACAGAAATAAATCAGGATAAGGCCTCAGTAGTATCAGGGTAAGGACTCCGTAGTACCAGAGTAAGGCCTCCGTAGTACCAGAGAAAGGCCTCCCATAATACTGTCTAAGGCCTACGTATTATCTGGGTATGGTCTCCATACTACCGTCTAAGGCCTATGTAGTATCAGGGTAAGGTCTCCATACTACCGTCTAAGGTCTACGTAGTATCAGGGTAAGGTCTCCATACTACCGTCTAAGGCCTACGTAGTATCAGGGTAAGGTCTCCATTATACCGTCTAAGGTGTACGTAGTATCAGGGTAAGGTCTCCATACTTCCGTCTAAGGTCTACGTAGTATCAGGGTAAGGTCTCCATACTACCGTCTAAGGTCTACGTAGTATCAGGGTAAGGTCTCCATGCTACCGTCTAAGGTCTACGTAGTATCAGGGTAAGGTCTCCATACTACCCTCTAAGGTATACATAGTATCAGGGTAATGTATCCATACTACCGTCTAAGGTCTACGTAGTATCAGGGTAAGGTCTCCATACTACCGTCTAAGGTCTACGTAGTATCAGGGTAAGGTCTCCATAATACCGTCTAAGGTCTACGTAGTATCAGGGTAATGTATTCATACTACCGTCTAAGGTCTACGTAGTATCAGGGTAATGTATCCATACTACCGTCTAAGGTCTACGTAGTATAAGTATAAGGTATCCATACTACCGTCTAAGGCATCCGTAGTATCAGGTAAGGCCTCCGTAGTACTTTGTAAGGCCTCCACATGTTATAGTTTCATCGTTTCCGTTAATTATGTTGTATTAAAATCTGTACAAATGATGTATATAATTATCTATTTCCTTTAATATTAAAAGCGTTACACAAAACGTAAATATTAACCAAATATATTAGAACTGACCAGAGCGTAAAGTAATGTTACCATGGTGACTATTTACGACAATACATAAACGTTAGAGAATAATAATCAAAAATTGACAAAGAAAAACAAAACAAAAACACAACACAATATATGTTGGACTCCACTATACGACATTAACCATAAATAACGTATTTTAGACAGAAGTCCTCCTACAAACAAACGAAGGTACATGGCCGTAACAATACTCTTTTTTAAATGAGGCAAACAAATGGGTGAGGAGTTTTGGGGCCGCCTAAGGTGCCCAGAAGTTCCGACTTGGAAGACACAAAATCGTCGAATCTAGCCGCATCTTTTTCCTAGTTCAGTAATCATATCTGTTTATGATTTAATTTTCGTATTTTTTACTTTACCAGGCAAGAGGGAGTATTTCGAAATCCATGTGCACAAGAACTGCACTAAACTAACACCAGATGAATTAAAAGCAATTGCATTAATATCTCTGGAAACACTTCAGAATATTTCTATCCGATCCTGGGCCCTGTTATATTATTGAGTGAAATCAAAAGTAAAAAAGTGCCATTTTCTATTCCTTTTTCTATGCTTTTTGGCCTTATGAGCCTCTTTGGTTGTGCTACACTGTATAATAGGCTAATACACCCAGACATCATATCAGAAAAATAAACTATTGACTGTCACTTTCTGTGATGACAGACCAAGTGATGCAAACAATTCAATTAAATGCAAGCTCAAAAGATTGTCAGTGACTTGAGACGTGTTGTTTATGGTTAGACATATCTTTAAGACGTTTTATTTATGTCTGTTATGTGTGTCTAAAGATACAAAACAGTCTCACTCACATAATATATATAGACCGGCTTTCTTTTGTAGATGAAACATCACAATTGTCTACAAAACTTCGAAAGGACACTGCACTGGATTTGAAAGAAATCAAACAAATATACCACATTTGTTTTCTATATGTAAATTATAAACTAAAGATATTTCTCCTAAACAGCACAGAAATGGTGTTTGTATAACTAATATATATATATATATTAAAATCGTCCATATAACGAATATGTATATTTTAAAATCTTTCATAATCCATTTATTTAGTTGCATGCAATAATTCAGTGGAGGATCCAGGGGTGGGGCAAAGGAGTTCCGTTCCCCTTTAGTAATCAAAACCTTATTTTTGTTTGTCAACTTGCAAAATATGGGGCACATTTAAAACTTAGCAGCTTTAATGACAGTTTACTAGCAACTAGCGTTAACGCCATCGAAATGCTGAATTTTGGACTAATTTCCCGGAGAAAATATGGGCAAAGCTCCATTTCAGTCAAAGACATTTCTGTGGACCAAACAACATAAGACACCGAAGTTCCTCTAAAGTGTTGCTCGGTGTTCGGTAATTTTGTTATTACCCTTATTTAAAGTTATGTTTACCACTCCTGACTTTTCTTGTCAATGAACCCGTGTTCAGCCAGTTTCTTAAAGACATGACTTGAGTGCTATCGTGGCGATAAAGACAAAATACATTGCACCAAGCCAATAATCGGGTTAAGATTGAAACGTGTGACAGGCTGATGTAGGTCTTAAATCATCAGGTGTTCGATAAGCATGTTTGATGTGTGATGTCTATGAAGTCCGTTATGTCTTGCATCGTGACGATGTCGGTAGACTTCAAACTGTAACCGTAGACATTAAGCTAACTCATTCACTGTATATCGTTTCAATCGGAATAGAGATTTATATTTTTTAAATACAATCTGTGTAAAAGCAAATCATCAATTTAGGTATGAGGCATTTGCCTCATTTGCCTCAATGTAGTTACGGCAATGAGTTAAAGACGAACCGAACATAGTTTTTATGCGGAAATCGCAACGGTCATCACAACACAGAACTCAGAACTTAAAGACACATAAAAGGAGAACACGAAAAACTAAAGAGATGAGCAACACATATATCACCAAAAAAACCTGGGTGATGAACCCAGGTGCTCGCGAAGGCTTCTTAGAGGACACCCGTCGTGTTACTAATATACACAGTCAAGTCCGGTAAGAGTTTTTGCAGTAATAGAGGAAAGAAAACATCTACGTAAAACGTAAACGATCCATTGACATTTGAGATATGGATATTTTGTAACGTTAAATCGAATTGTGATGACGACCGTAGAATTATTGTAGCGATGACTTACCTACCGCATAATTTCCCTTAAGCAAGTAAAACTGATTTTTCTTCCGTAAATGGCCGTTTTCGGGTTAAGACGACCGAGTTAAGACGAGTGCACGTGCACTCGTCTTTATTCGTTGTGACATCCAATCAGAACGCCTCTACCAAGAAAAAAATCGTTTAAATATATATCTTAAACCGGGAATGTCACATTATATACCATTTCTGATAGCTGAATAACAGATATATTACGCATTTAACCATTGGGTTTTTTTCAAATACAGACTCCAACCGTATTAAATAGAGTTCTATATTTGTGTCTTTTATATTCATTTTTTCGTATTTCTAGATGTCCCTTTCCGTATCTTTGACGTCATTCTTCTATGACGTCAAAATATGTGTCACGTCATATTTCATGTCTCATGAAGCAAAATACTGTACTTTCAATAAAATATTAGTGAGAAAAGCTCAAATATCAGTAGAAAGCTACTTAGTTTATCAATCGGTGTCACGAAAGTCAATTTGATGTGATGCATGTGTATTTCATAACGCTCGATGATATTAATCTGATAATTTATGCAAATTAGTTACTGATCAATGGTGGGGGTCTCTAGGAGTTCGCGATAGTGAAAGTTGTTGATTTATGCAAGAAATAAGTACTTACATGCGTTGTTGGGAAAGCCCGGGTGATCTTCCACTCGTGATAGACATTTTTGTTTCTTTTCTCTGGTTTCGCTGCGCTCCACTCGCGAAAAGACATAAAATTTCTCTCACTCGTGGAAGATCACCCGGTCTTTCCCAAGAATGTATGTAAGAACCTATTAAACTCAACCTTTTTTATTGTACCAAGCCAGGAAAATGAGTTTTACAAAATTCCGACAGTGGTTTGAATTGCCCAATTCACGTTTAAAAGAACCGGTCTTACCATATAGTAAATATATTCAATTTTGCTTCTAAATTGAGCATTATATGTGACACGCCGATATAAAAAACTGGTTTTCATTGTATGATTTTTGTTTTATTTTGGATATCGTACAAGCTTATATTTTATCAACTGCATTGCATTTTTGTAATCTGAGAATAAAATCAACATTTCACTCATTTTGTAATACCTTTAACATATTAACATACATACTAGATATTTAAAGTTATTCAGATGTTAAGTATGTTCAGAAATTCTTCTTTGTACTCTGACAACATGCACGTTTACAAATTGTTTATGAATGTTTTGGTTAGCCATGAACCGTGAGAAAAATAGGTCAAACATCATGAAATTTGTATTAGTTACATAATTTATGACTTTTGATCTCATCTTCAAAAATATATCTCCAGCATTTAACAATAGAAGAATAAAATGAAAAACAAAATATGATACACAATCTGAACAGTTCCAAAATTCAATAAAAAAAACCGTCGAAACAGGAAAAATTGGGAAAAAAACTTCACCGCTCGTTTTCTGGCTTGTAGCAGACACCTCGAGATAAATGCTGGTGTTAAACTAGCTTCATGGTCCCAAGCCACCACCCTACCCTATATATATTTCAGTCTTATTCATTACAGAATGTGCAGGAGGATAGTTGTGAACATACGGAAATGACATCAGTCAACAACGATCTGCAGAACACGTGATACTGTATCAGACGAACAGTGGTCCTATGGTGGAAGAAAGCAGTTGTATATTTTCTATTGAACCATTTGTAAACATCTCGCAGAGTGTTTGACAATGCATTTATGCCACTCAATTTGAAAGCCACTACATAAATTTCAAAGATAATTTACAGAGGGGATCTTGTACTGACGTGGAATTAATTTTTCCAGGCTAGAAATTACAATTGTATAGATGAATTTTGAAGAATAAAATATGTATTGTCATACATATCTATTTCAAACAACTATATGAAGTAATAAAATAAAAAACAATACCCAAAAAATGCACCACTAGACATGTGTAGACTTTCGTGACTAAGCTCTATATACATTTCGTCATGACCCAACTCTACAAATGTTTCCTTATGACTCAACTCAACATACTTTTCGTCACGACCGAAATCTCCATACTTTTCGTTACGACCCAACTCTACATTATTTTTGTCAGACCCACAACTCTACATACTTTTCGTCACGACTCAATCTTTACATAATTTAAGTCACGACCCAATTCTACATACTTTTCGCAAAAACCCAACTCTACATATTTTTCATCACGACAAAACTCTACCTAGTTTTCATCATGATCTTACTCTACATACTTGTCACCATGAGCCAACTCTACATACCTTTCGTAACGACTTAAGCTCTACATACGTTTCGTATCGACTCAACTCTACATACTTTTCTAGGCTAGAAATCAAAATTTTACAGATAAATTCAGAAGAATAAAATATATATTATCATGCATATCTATTTCAAATAACTAGATGAAGTAATAAAATATAAAAAAAACAATACCAACGATATACACCACTAGACATGTGTAGACTTTCGTGACTAAACTCTACATACATTTCGTCATGACCGAACTCTACATACATTTCGTCATGACCGATCTCTACATGGATTTCGTGACGACCCAACTCTACAAATGTTTTCTTATGACTCAACTCGACGTACTTTTCGTCACAACCGAACTCTCCACACTTTTCGTTACGACCCAACTATACATTATTTTTGTCAGGACCCCAACTCTACATACTTTTCGTCGCGACTCAAGCTCTACATACTTTGGGTCACGACCCAATTCTACATACTTTTCGCAATGACCCAACTCTACATATTTTTATCACGCCCAAACTCTACCTAGTTTTCGTCATGACCTTAATCTACACACTGTTCGCCATGAGCCAACTCTACATACTTTCCGTCACGATTCAACTCTACATACTTTTCGGAACGACCAAACACTACATACTTTTCGTCACGACCAAGCTTTACATACTTTTCGTCACGATTCAACTCTACATACGATTCGTCACGACACAATTCTACATACTTTCAGTTACGACACAACTCTACATACCTTTCGTCACGTCACAACTCTACATACATTTTATCACGACACAACTCTGCATACATTTCGTGACGACTCAACTCTACATACTTTTCGTCACGACACAACTCTACAAACTTTCCGTCACGTCACAACTCTAAATATTTCTCGTCACAACTCAACTGTACATACTTTTCGTCACGATCCAACTCTGCATACCTTTTATTGATGAATTACTCCATCACTCAATCATAATAGTGAACTGAATTCAGTACAGAGAAGTTAAAT
This sequence comes from Gigantidas platifrons, assembly GCA_002080005.1. NCBI lineage: Eukaryota > Metazoa > Mollusca > Bivalvia > Mytilida > Modiolidae > Gigantidas > Gigantidas platifrons. The sequence goes on from MJUT01057118.1 coordinate 1,110,936, forward strand.
ATGATTCTTGGCCACTGAACTCGACTCAATGAAAACTAAGTCATATCTAGCAGTCACTAAACATTGCTATAAACTTGCCAAACAAAATAAATTGCAAGGTATCATAAAATTGACATCAGTTGTTGTGCATATTTGTATATGTTGTATGTAAATAAACAGAATACTGACACCATGTATTTGTGTGTTAGAAATATCCATTTTGCCTATTTCTACGATTTTTCTACTGGATTCTTTAACTGTTTCGATAATGTTGTATTTTGTTAAAATAACTTTGACCGCTATGGAATATCAGTGTCACAAAGGACCACGGCTATGTCCCACTGGTGGTAGACACTTCCCGGTCCTTTCCTTATGCATGACTTACCACCGGGTTTGTAACTAGATTAACACGATGGGTGTCACTAGTGGAACAGGAACTTATTACCCTTCCGGAGCACCTGAGTTCACTTTCGGTTTTAGTGGGGTTAGTGTTGCTCGATCTTTAGTTTTGTGTGTAAGTTTTGTAGATCGTTGTTTGTCCTTTTGTACTTTTTCTTTTGGCAATTGTGTTGTTCGTTCTTCTGCGATTCTGATTACCCCTTTGGTATCTCCAAATCCTTCTTGTACCACTATCATTGCCATTTTTAATTTTGAAGAAAGCTACTGTGAAAATAACACTGAAAATTTATATGTATAGAAGATTACACTCTCTCAAATTACGCACAATACCCATAATGTAACATACTGACAATCAATATTTTAACAGAAAAGGCAGATATATAGAGTGTGACTATGATAAATTAGCTCTTATCTTTACTTTTCTGTGCAATGTTTTGTAAATCATTGTTTTCCCCTTTGTCCTTTTTATTTTGGTAATTTTATTGTCTGTTCTTCGATTTACCTCTTCTGATTTGCCCTTTGTTATCACTAATACATCTTTAGGTCTATCGTTTTATTTTTTAGAATTATATAACCCGATAGCTTAAATAATTTGAATTATGTTCAAGAAAAAAAAAAGCAAAAAAAAAAAAAACAACAAAAAATATCACACTCCCGAACAAATTCCAAAATCAAATATCAAAATCGCTGCAAAAAAAATCGACACCCCTAAGACACAGCTGTATGACCGCTCTCTCTCCAGTCATTTCAAGCGAAATTTGAAAATTTGGAATTACCAGAGAATTGTTACTGACTATTGAATGCAACCAAAATAATTTGGATGTGTGACATTTGTGAATATGTCTGTTTGCTTTTACATGTCAGGATATCAAAACTGGACTTAACGATCAAGGTCATCCTAATCATCGTTGAGTTATAAACCTGAATAATGGCGGGTTTGGATGCGGTCTTTGTAGCAAAATATATGTGTCTGGTAAAAGTATAAAAGTACAGAAGCTACAAAGACACCAACATTAAAAACAAATAGAAGAAAATATCAAAGATGTCAACAATGAACCAATGTGACTGTATTCAGTTGTTGTTCTCATTACTGGACACATAAGAGCTTGTCTATGAGAAACCATGCACAATTAAAAATTTTGTCTAGAAGCAAGGTTCGAAAATCAGTTTTATATCATATGTGACCTGAAGGGTAGCATGTAGTGACTCCATAAATACCATCAAAAGTGCAAATGGGTAATTCTATTTTTAGAAAGTCATTTCTATTTTTAGAACAAATTCAACTACCAAAGTAACCATTATCGAGAACAACGTAACGTCGTCGACGAAATCTCCTATCTGACACCATTGTAATTTAACCCTTGTCCAAATCCTGGAAATGCTACTTTAAAATGTTGGATTTTGATGATTTTCAATCCAAATGTTTTGCAAACCTTTTTCTTTTGTACTTCTCCGTGTTTTTATTTAATTAAAAAGCACCGCACAGTAATTGCTATGAAACAAGCAGTTTAAAATAACATGATCAGCTACAAATAACGAAGTCGGGAACGTTCAAATTTTGATCGGTTGTATTTCCCATTTGCGTAATGTGCAAATAAACGGTTGTTTTTCATTGGATAGAAAAAATTACGTAAACAATTGATATTTTCCAATATGCTCTATGGAAACGATCGTAAGTATTTGTTCAACAATTTCCCTACTTTGTCTCGACGTTTGTTGCCAATTAAAATTTCTATAATTTGCCGTCATATATATTGCCTGTATTTCTGCAGAGAAGTCAGAATGTTATTGATTCAAATTTTCAGCTTTCCATGGATACCAAATATGACACTTGAACACTTAACTCATCGAAGTGAAAACCAAATAATTGAGAGTTAGGTTTCCATGGTGTCCCTCATTTTTGACTCCAGGAAGTTAAGCGTTTTGATAATTATTTCTCTTTTAAGGCAATTAAAATGAAAGCGCCTGCCCATAAAGAAATATACGACAAACCGAGAATATGCATGAATACAATCAAAGGTAGATTTGAGTTTCTAGCATTTGAATTTCGATTTTAATTTTATAACAGACTATGATGCTTAGATAAGGGCATACATGTATTCAATCCTTGGATATGAGTAGCATAAAAAATCTCAACACGGGTTCTGAAATCACACTTCACTCTTCAGGCTTGGGAAAACATTGAAATCATGTATCACATGCACATGCAAAACATAGTTTAGTTTTACATCTAAAGATTATGTGGTTAGTAAACCGTATTGTTCGTGAACCGTGATGAGACTCCTATCTACAATTTACCTTAGTGTTTTAGTTAGTGTTTGTAAACAGAGGACACCGGAAATAACTTTCACGAAAGGTACTGCTATGCATTATTTGCACGAGATGCCCGCGCTATGGGTTATCAGTCTTGGGCGTGGCATTATGACTAGTATATTTCTGCTCGTTATTCATATGCAAAAACTATTATATTAATACTAGGTATATGATAAATAACAAAAAACCTTTTATTTCTATTTAACTTTCAGATTTTTTTCAGATTTTTGTGAGTAAATGAGCAAGTGAGTGCAGCCAAGTGAGCAGCTTTTCAACTATGTCATGTTAGGAACAAATTACATTTCGATGAGATAATAATGATGTCTGCTTTGTACAGAACCAAAACGCTTATTTATATTTCCATAGTGCTCGCCCAATAAGAAAAACAGTCTACGGGTAGACATGTCGCTCAACTCGGACACCTTATTCTTATTCCAGTCCCCGCACTTACTCGTAATTGCTGCATGCTTACCGGAGAAGCATCAAATACCAATTGTATAGTCACTCCTTTGACTCGACCGGGATTCGAATCCACAATCTATCGAACTCAAGGCGAACACGCTAACCATAAAACGACCGACGAGGTTAAGCATAGAAGATACATGAAATGTATTATTTCAGGTGTTATGGTGTTTAGTGCCACTTTTAACAATATTTCAGCTATATAGTGGTGGTCAGTTTTATTGTGGGATGAAATCGGAGAAAACCACCGACCTGTCGCAAGTCACTGACGAATTTATCACATAAAGTGATATCGAGTACACCTCGCATTGAGCGAGAATCGAACTCACAACTTTAGTGGTGTTAGGCAATGATTGCACAGGTATCTCCAAATACATCTACCATATGATCACGGCCACAACGGCATCACGTTTTATTTTATATCTATCGGTGTTGTTTGATTCAAATACAAGTCCTTCTTATCGAATGACATGGTTTTAATGGTCAGAAGAACTCACCCGCCCTCCTGGTGTAGTCGATCTGAACTTTAGATTTATATGGACAAGGAACGTATTATCTGTACCTTTTGTAAAGGTAAGGTTGTGTTCTTTTTTGTTCTTTTATTATTTAAAAAATGTTAGTGTGTTGATTTGTGTTAAGTTTTTTTCTGTATTTATTTTTTTTGTTTTCTATTGTTTTTTTTTATATATTCCCTTTTTTTCTTTTTCTTTTTTATTGGGGGGAGGGGGTACTGATTGATGCAAGGACACTTCATCCATTGGATGCTTTGCCAGTATTCATATCAGCATCGATTTTTTTATTTCTATAGTTGTTCTCTTTTGAAGAAGGTGATTGTGTCGGCTTTACTTAATCAGAAGTTTACTGCATAACACACAAACATGTATCAGTATTGCATGTACATAATCCGTTCAGATCGAACATGGTAGAACAATAATTGGAATTATCTCCATTTTTGTACAATACAAACTGAGCCTGTGACACAGAGTTTCTTCTGTGACTAGCTTTTAATAACTTGACAGTTACAGTGTATATTGTGTAGCGTCGAATGGACAATCCTGATACACAATCAATAGAGGACCTAATATTCAGAATGAAGATAAACAAAGCAAAAGAAACACAACACAGAACACTAATAAGATGAGTAACATGGACACCGTTGCTAAACCAGGGGTGAAATCAGTTGCTCTCAACAGTAGCATTTCATAAATAAGAGATAACGTGTTTCTCATAATCAATTCCAGTAAAATTTTTGTTTAACAGCAGGGCTTGTTTAAATACTTTTTTTAAACTGAGAGTAAACAAAACTAGTGAAAAGTGCGCCAGCAGGATTTTGGTTCATAGTATTTTTTTTTTCATTTATTTAGCCATTTAACAAGTTCAATAATAGCACAATTCAGTAAGAAAAATAACTTAAATTAAGGTTTATTATAATATTTATCAAAGGGTCAATGGATTTGTTAAAGTCAGCCTGTTGTTTTCGAAAGTTATTCAATATTTATACTAGAGACTCGGCGGTCTAAGCATGTGTCCTTCACTTTTCAATATGCCATATGAAAAAATTATAGAAAATCTTCCATGGGTGCTTCCTACCAAATTTCAATTAATTTGGTAAAATGGCTTTAAATAAGACTTTTTATTACCTAATCATACACAAACATGTCCTGTGGAGGCCATGTTTGTTAACGGATCGGGACAAAATGAGCACTGTTAATCGAAGAAATTCCATTGATCCTTCCTACCAACTTTTGGTTCATTAAAATAATGTGATTTTCCAATCTCTCGATTTGAGCGTAGCTGATGGATTGGATTCCAGAAATGCGCACTAAATTTTATATCTACGGTTTCAGAGGATAATAATTTGTAGAAGTTCACCAACCATAAAAAAGAATTGCCTATGGTTGTCATGTTTGTTAACGAATCGGCATGGAATTATCACTTTTAATAGAGGACCTTCTATAGATGCTTCCTACCAAGTTTCGATTCATTTGATCAGGCGGATTCAGAGGAGCAGTTTAAATGTGTAGCATAAACAGAAGATGGACGACGGACGCGAAGTGGTGACAAATGTTCACATTGCCTTTGGCAAGGTGAGCTTAAAAATGAATAGAAAGTAAGAGTTACTTCATATTTACATATCACATAGACATCACACAATTATAATAATGGATTGCAAAGTTTTCGGTTTTTCGTGATGCAACATCTTTTTTTTTGTAGAATTCAAATCGTTTCTTTTATGTACAAAATGGTAGAACTATATAGCACAAAATGATGTTGATGGCGTTGACTATGGAACCTTAGCATTTATAGCGTTATGTCATTTGGAAATAGAGAAAAGTAACCTCTGAACTTTAAAAAACATTGTAAGAAGAATATGACGATACCAATTATTGCGTACATTTGGTAACCTTTTCACTTCTAATACAATTTTGAGATATTAATGTACTACTTATGAATATGTAAGCAGTGGTGGTTTCTATCTTTGATGGTGCAATCTTTGAATAGTGCAGTAATCCAACTGCATAGTAACTAAAGCAAAACATATTACAAATTCCACAAAAAGCATATCTATTCTGTCGAAGGTGACTTTGGCCAATGACAATTCTGCGCAAATCGTTTTAAATTTCTTTCTTCTAATATTACACAAAGTATATCAATGTAAAATATTTGCTGTTTTTTTGTACATTTTGTAATCATGCAAGATAAAATTTGTGCGCTTCCTTTATAAAATTTCAAGTCAGAAAAAAATCTTAAATATCATACACTAGTATAAGCAAAATTGTATTAATTATGTTAATAGTACATATGTATATAATTTGATTTAAATAACATCATGTAACTTACGTTTAAAATTTACAGGTGGTTGATTACAAGCAAAGATTTTTCTTTCATTAAGATAAGTTTAAATATACCAGAAGTCGTAAATCGGCGAAGGACAGAAACTGCAATGGCGAAAAGATAAAGAGTTGGACAATTAGAGAGGGTTCAAGATTACTTTTTTTTTTCAAATTAAGAAATTCAAACTTTTTTTCAAAACCTTCAGCTTTGTAGCAAGAGGGGAATATACTATTCATAACCTGACTAAATTCATAAAACATATCATAATATATTGACCAGATTAATAATTTTAATCTAAATTTAAGCATTACAAAAGTTTCAATGGTGCATGTAAGCTTTTCTCAAAATTAAAAGTGACAATTGTCGCGAATTTGTCTTATCTGATTATTCAACGTATCATATTACGAATCAAGGGAACTTAACTCTAATGAGTGAGTGATTGTTGATTAGCGCCAATGGAACTTAACTCTATGTGTACAATACAAGACATAATAATTGAATCATATCATAAAAACAATGCTCACCTTAAAAGTGTTATTTTCTCTAGTTAAGTCTCATTGCCATAGGGAAGTACACTTTGATCAAGTCTGTGTTCGTCAGGTGTACCTAAGATATATATATATATATGATTGATGATATAACCGGACTTCCTTGTTTCTTGCTATTAAAGTTGCGCACAACTAAAATCCGAATTGATTTAAATGTTCTTTAATTTATTATTTATAACATTTATATAAAGGACTGCATACATGGATAACTTAATAAAGTAATGTAAACGTGAGAAGTTATTTTAAATCGAAGTCACCCGTCATTAAATTACCCTAACTGTCACGTTTTCATATTAAGTTGGCCTACATTTTTGTCGGTGATATTATTCTCTTAATTTAATTCTATAAATTTACAGTGTCGATTTTTCGTACAATACGGTACAATAAGCTTTATTTAAAGTCGGAAAGAATCAACTATTAGTTTTTATTTTATAAATTTAAAGGCCTTCTGCACACTTTGGTACATTACACATACGTATAGAATTCTTCTCTGCTACATGTACATTGTGTATTCCTTCAGAATGGACATACCTATCCATTATTTTCTCCCTCTTTTCACTCCTGCGAAAATAAATTTGTTCTTAACTAAAATAATGTAATACAAATAAGACTAAACACAGTGTAGGGTTGTACGTTCGTTACAAGATCGCATAGCATTTATTATGAACATATATCAACATAGCAAATTCCTTCATAGTCTGTCATAGTTTGTAGCACTGCAACTTGTAACGAACATCGTATTAAGCGAGTATACCTAAGATCGTCTTTATATATTAACAACCAAATCATCCATGCGGAAAGGAATTCAATACTACAGCCTTTGCTAATTTGCATATCTATATCGTTGATGTAAATAGTATATTGTGAAGACATTTTCTCCATCGTTTCAATCCTCCTAATATAATTATTTTCTTACCTAAAATAATGTTATATGGATAAAATTAAACACAGCGTGCCTTCGCTACAAGATCGCAAGACAAAGGGGTAAGGTGCAAAATAGTACTTAGAACTATCGAGGCAATTTTCAGAAATAAAGGATCTATAGCCCTAGTATACGACATGAGATGCAATTTATTCATTGCTTATTCTTATAAAAATTAATTGCGGTAAACCACAAACTCCTTTGAACCTAGACTTAAACCTGCTAAGAAAATATACCTCTTAAGCCAATATATAGGACAAAGCTCATTACCTGTCTTTCCAATAATCACATAATTTCCTCTACGATAAATGTCGGTCTTGTTCTAAGGAATTTTCATCTCCTTGTAATTATCATGCCACACGATGTCAGACATACTCATGCGTGACAATTCACTGAACCTGAGAAAACCAGAAAAATCCAAAAGACATAGGACTCAGGTACGTAAATATAATAGGTTATTGACGTCCTTCGCATAAAGTTGAGCAATTTTTAAGCAAAATATCTTTAGTAATGGCTTCTTTTTTGCTTGTTGGCTGGGGTCTAACATATGTCTTCCCCCTTCTAAAATAAGCGTAAAAAATTAACTGAAAAAAGATTAGTCTTCAGAGAAAAAGTGCATTGCCAATTAATACTATGAAAATATCCTTCTAGGACCGAGTTAGAAACTTTTGTGTTGAATCAGACCATCTAGAAATAGGGCCATTGCAGAGACTGAAGCGTGTAATTGGTAAGAATTATGTTTTGAACACCATTGCAGGAATTTTGAGAAATATATATCACGGAAGCCCTCGCTTCTAGCTAAAGTAAACGGGAGCGACATACAATTTGTTGAATATAAGAGGATGATATGTAAAGTGATAAGGCTTCAAGAACATTGTGCAAACATCTCAAAAATACTTGCCAAGTGGTAACTGCAGTACTGCATAAAAACCAAAAATATTTCATATTTCAAATAAATAATGGGCATAACACTTCAACTATCGCATGTATAATAGTCAACATTCGAACACGAGAAAGGTGTCAATGTCAACATTGAGTAGTCTTGCATGGTCCCTGATGTAATCTGAAAGCATGATACCCAGTAAAAAGGGTCCGGGCATAAACATGTTTTCGCCACTGTATTTATTTACATTAAAATTACTATTTAATCTTAGCATCCATTAGGCAAGGCCGACTTGATGACAAGGGATTAAGGTCGATGACTTCTGACCCGGCCTCCAACAAGGACAGTGTTTGGTCCGATACCCACCAGAAATGTTAAGAATTTCACACACCTACACACGGTCGGTATTTCTTTTATTTATGTTTTAACTCGTCGTCCCTTCCTTCCCAATAAACTTGACGATAAAGATCCATAGACAAAACCGAAACATAATATGTGCTATTGAAGATGGCGGCTTTTATTAAAATAAGCTGAACAATTGTTGGAAATGATGGCCAAATCGATAAACTAAATCGAAAGGTCATATGAATTATTGAAGATGGCAGCTGTGGAAGTGACGGTAGACATCCATAAACCAAGCCGAAAGTTACCGTGCGCTAGTGAAGACGGCGGGTGTCACTACACATAGCTGAACAATTGTTGGAAGTGACGGTAAGCATCCATAAACCAAGCTTCACTTGATGTCTTTTTTTTTGCATTTTAGATGTTTACCTCTTCAATAATTGGTAATTATTGTTTCGCTTCCAAGCTGTCTGTGTGTAAGGCAATCATTGAACACGTTACTGTTCATGGTATCTAGAACACCTGTACAATACACAGAAATGTACATATGTGTTTGAACATACATGTATAAGCAAGTTAAATACAGCTATGTTTAATATGAGTAAGGAATTACAGTCGTGATCGCATGGTAGTTAAATTTACAACTATTTGTGCAATCAGCGAATTGCTAGGTCGACACAGCATTATGTGATAAAAAATGCCAATGGCTTGCGGCATGTCAGGGGTTTTCTCCGGGTACTGCGGTTTCCTCCAACAATAAAGCTGACATCTACGATATATCTCAGTGAAATATTGTTGAAAGTGGGATTTAAACAGCATTACTCATAACCCATATTATAATTAGTGACATGAATTTGATATGAAGTTGGATAAATAATATTAGTAAGTCACATATATTTCTTTATTTGCTTAATGGTAAATAATGTTCTGATTTTCTCCTACTGGTTCCTTGTAACATCAAACAGAAATTCAGTACTATTGTTATTTACAACTAATAACCTATTGGTAGATCTGTCATAATCAAGGACACGTGGTTTTTTCAAGTCATCATTGGAAGACAATAGTTGTCCATGACGTTGTCCATCAAGGGAGATAACCACGACGTCGTTTGAATCATAACCGACGACATTCATAATCCCATCATTGTCTATAGAGATATTAAGTGGATACTGTATAAGACGTTCATCTTTGAATTCCCATTTGGTTGAATCATGTATATCACAACATGTCACGGTATGTGCGTCAGTGTTTGTGTAATTACGGTTGTCTCCACATGTAGCTACGTAATAAACTCCTGACATATTTCTGTTGCTAAAATCACTTAGTTTTATCACTAATATTTAACATCTTTAGTCCATTATTCTCTGCACAGTAGTATATTGCTTTACCTCTAACAGCCATGCCATAAATGTCCGTATCTATGGAGATAGTTGTCATGACATCCTCACCTTCTACGTTTATTATAGTTAAACATCTACTATCTCCAACGCCAGATGACACAGCAACCTAATAATAAGCATAGGATCCTGTTTTATCTTTACTTATCTGAAATAATTCAGCTCCTTCTTTGTTGATAAAGCTGACAGTATCCGTACTGTAAGAGGACAATGCAATTCCAGTAAAGTACATCCTGTTATACCTATCCCCTTAATTGTTATCTTTTGTGTCAGGTTCAGTTGTATATTTGTACTGACATAGATGTTCATAGGTCAACTACCATCATCTGAGCTTGTTTATCTTTTTTCGAGCAAAGGTCATCTCACAAGGTTTTAATTCAACAACTACTTCGCCAAATTTTTTAATGCTAGTTGTTATAGTCTTCAGATCGGTGTCTATCTTGCATGATAGGTTTGCTTGATTTAAACTATCGCCGTTAAGTAGTGACTGTAAACACATATCGTTGGTTTCTACGTCTTTATCTATTTGCTTCACGGCTAAAGATGTTTGTAGGTCTGATGCATATCTTTTTATGTTAGCCATATTTGTCTGGTATTCTGTCAGTTCTTTCTGGTTTTCGTCTAAGGATACCAGTAGTTCATGCGTTTCTTTGGTTTCTTGTTTTACTGCTTCAGTCAATTCCTTCAACATATCTTCTTGTAACCTGTCAAGATGATTGTTGATTTTTTTTCTCAGTTCCTGTATTTCAATCTCAATTATTCGTTTCTGTTCTTTAACAGCACTTGAGTTGGTCTCTCTATTTTGTCTAATCTTATCAATAGTCTCAATCATTGCTTAAATTAAATTATCGATCTCATTGAACATACTTGATGTCTTCACGTTGTTTGTTATTTTTTCCATAATAGTTACATTCTTACAGTCACCATGATCTTCCACGATACACATTCTACAACACAGACACTCATGTTCTCTACAGCATCAGCTGAAATTTTCGTGGTGTTTGTCGCATTTTTTTAATTCTTTAATTTCCAACACATAAGACGGCCATTTCTGGTACTCTTCTATAGGTATTTTTGTATGATTTCGAGAAGATTTCGCTAAGCTGTGATGTTCTAAGCATGCTGTGCAAATTCCTTCTACGCAATCTGAACACCAAACTTCTGATGGCTTCGAAATATGGTAGATATCACATATACCACAGAAAGATTGGGAACTTTACATGATGTTGATATCCTGTAATATATTACTGGTATTTAAAATATAAATTAACGTAGATTAATTGTCTTTAGTCACTGTGATTTCTATTCACAACTTACATTATTTCATTAAAATTAGATTGACTTTCCAATTATCACTTCATTTTCTGGTGCTGTCTTATTTTATACCGAAGATACAATCGAAAACAAAAATGAAATATTACCATACCGACAAAACAGATCTATGTTCCAATTGGAATTTTTGAGAATTGTATTTGGAAAAATTTATGGTGGCAATGGTGCAGCTATAAATAATATTGTTAGTTAAATATTTCATCAACACAAAGGGGGAAACATCTTTTTCCCACATATATCATGATGTTAATAACAAATCCGCTATTGCCACCATTGACCTTCATATGTTCAATTTTAAAGACAAACATTGTGTGTACGCTTCATAACTAACTTAACAATCCTATATCCGGACTTGTAACTAGAGTAACATGATCGGTGTCACTAATGTAGCTGGCACTACTTATCCTTCTGGAGCAGCTGAGTTCACCCCAGTTTTTAGTGGGGTTCGTGTTGCTCGATCTTTAGTTTTCTGTGTAGTGTTTTGTAGATCCTTGATTGTCCTTTTGTTTGTTTTTTCCTCTTTGTTTTACGGAATTTTTGTTATCTTCAAACTCTTAGAATAAGGTTGATATTTTTCCTAGATAAATTCAGGATGGTACAGGCAATGTTCCCTTTATTTCAATGACCATGCTGACCTCACATAGGAAGTGTTTATGGTCTTCTCTAATATGTGAAATTGTAACATTATTTCAGTACAAATAACTCTTTTCAAGTGTGTGAGATAATCATGCAATAATATGATTGTGTCATGGCCTTTGGCATATTAGATACAAACATTCACAATAATTATATGTTGTCACTCTTTATTTGTGCTGAGAAATATTTTGGAGGTGGAGCGTTGGGGTGCAAAATACATATTTATCCACGAAAGTGGGGTAGAGATAATTGACACCTTTCTATATCTGTTCGGGTGTAAATACACAACACATAGTAACCACTTTAATATTAATTAGTTTTGTAAATACCAATGTTTGTGAAGTGAATAATCTGTACTGAAGCTACTACGGGGTCATATTAATAAAGAGTGAGTGAGTGATTGTTGTTTATCGGTAATTTGTGTAGTTTTCCTTTGAAGTGTGTTGATTGATAAAGCTTATCTCAACGTACTGGACGTGATATCAAAATCATTAGGTCAGTCCACAATTAGGCATGCGTCAACTACCGCGCATGAATATACTTATTTTAAAAAAACAAGATTGGTTGCGTTATCAAAATCAATAATACGGGAAAAGGTCAACGTCATTTTCGTTACTATCTTAAGCAAAACATTTAACGTTTGGCCATATTATTTGAATAATCAACATCCCTCAGTCAAAACCAAGAAATAACTACTTTGTAAAGATTAAACATCCTTAGGCTTATACGATACATATTGTTTTGTCAAATGTTTGTTTGTTATATAAAAACACTGCAATATCCAATGATGATTTAAAATTGAAATCAATCCAATTACAGAAAAGAGCTAAAATTTAATACAACATAGCACTCATCAGTAAGAGGGAGACTCAACTAAAACTTCTGTATTCTGGATATACAAATATATACATTTGTTGTACATAATTTCATAACAACCTCCCCCCCCCCCTCCCCCCCAATCATATCGTCGATACATCTAAATTCGTCTATATATATATATTTATACATGCATATCTGCTATTCTTAGTAAAAAGACAGACTTTGTGTCGGTGTCTGTAATTAACTTTCTAAAATTAATAACATAAAATCTACATGCCTTCCGAGTGGGATTATTATGGATGTTTATTGATTTGACCTACATTCAGAATATTTCAATGAAACGTATTCGATACGGTTTTAGCACAAGTTTTTATGACAAAAATTACTTACCGGTAGCATATTCGAACATTATAATTTCCAAAACACACTTCAATCCAACAAAACCATCATAATGTATAACACACGTCAAATAGTTAAAAAACACACCTTGCCGCCTCGTTAACTAGTTTTTGAATGAACCTCGCGCGCCAGAACCGAATCACATTTAAAAAACAAGATCCATCCGCAAAACAATAATCCCATCAAACTATCGTTTTAAAGAATTCATTTGATTATTTTTTTGAAAGTTAATTATAAATTACCTATAAACAGAATATTAGGCATTTTGTTTTTGGGACTGACTTTATCACGGGGTATATCAGGCTCGCCGTTCCGGCTCACCTGATATACCCCGTGATAAAGTCAGTCCCAAAAACAAAATGCCTAATATTCTGTATTTAACGCCTATTCAGTTATTTTTCAGCTATATCATGTCGAGAAGAAGGTAATTTTCAATATGATCATAATGAGGTTCTCTTTGTTCTCGGCCAACACGCTGAGTTAGACTTATATAGTGCTAGCTCACTGAAACAACAGTCGGCGGGTAGATGTGTCGGTCCATTCGGACACATTATTCTGATTCAGATCCGACCAATTTTTGATTTCTCTTTAATGATGCGTGCTTAGCGAAGAAGCAACAAATACGAATTGGTCGGATGATTTCTCGTTTTCCTTTGGTCATTGTGTTGCCTGTCCTTCTTCGATTTACTGCATCTGCTTACCCCTTTGATATCTTCAAATTTTTACTAAAATGATTATAAGTCGATTTACTGCTACGCTATGCGTAGCTAAATGTGCTTTACATGTTTCTATGATTAGATACAGACGTTTCTTGACCATGATTAATTGATGTGATAGCATTATAAAAAAAAATACCCCATTGTCGGTACAGTTAAAAATCATTTAGAAAAATTATAGTAAGAGGCATTCGTTAATAGGAAAAATGAGTGTAACACGACCGATGCATCAGTAGAGTAGGAAATAATTACCCGGGTTCACCAACGGTTTTTTAGGTTTGTGTTGCTCAATCTGTAGTTTGAAGTGTTTTGAATAGATCATTGCTTATCTTGTAAATCCAATAGAACAATTATAATAAGAGGCACACTCGATACACCTATCACAAATACATGATAAAACCGCTCACTTTCCTTGTATGGTACAGACACTTCAATTAAAAGTGCCGAGACAAAACAAAAATCAAAAATGGAGAATCCAGAATAACAGGCAGCATTATGAGCGCAATGCAAAGCAAGAAGACAAATAAAAACAAAACAAAAACACTCAGACATCACAGAAAATAAGCACTCACTGTCAAGGCCAGCCTTACTAGGTGCGAGCCCTAATTGTATACTTGCCACGATTGATGAGTTGAGAGAGTACTTGGAGCGTGATCAGCTATGAGTTACCGACGATACACATAAGCAAAGTAATCTGACGTAGTAAGCAGGAAGTTAAAAATGTTATCATGGTGATTCTGAAAGAAAGCAAGGGAAAAAACTAGTTGACGGTGACAGGTATTTAAGAAACAATTATAGGTGTCACAAATATATCTGAATGTCTAAATATCTCCCACGCACACCCAAACCCCAACACAGTTCTAGTAACCGGAGACAAAACTCAATTCGTTGTCGTGATATACTCCTTTACCATAAAAGGAATTAAAGGAACAATAATAGGATACAATTTATATAGGAATGTGTCCACACGTTACGGAAGCCCTCGCTTCTAGCTTAAGCAAAAGGGGCGATATTCAATTCGAAGACTATAAGAGGCATGCTATGTGAAATTGTGGATTCAAAAACATCGTGAAAAAAATTCAAAATATTTGGCAAGTGGAAACTGCAGTTCATCATATTTAAAAAACACAAATGTTCCATATTTCAAATAAATATAGGGCATAACACTTGAACTATCACAGGTATAATTGTCAAATTTCGAATGCAAGAATAATGCCAAAGTCAACATTGACAAGTGTTTTATGTCCCTTGCTTAATCTGACTGCATGGTGCCTAGTGAAGAGAGGAGAGGAGGCGTACACATGTTTTCGCCGCTGTGTTTATTTACATTAACATTCCTATTTAAGTAAAACTTCCATTACACAAGGCCGACTTGATGACAAGGGAGTACGGTCAGTGACGTCTGACGCCGGCCTTCATAAATGACAGTTTTTGGTCCGATACCCACCATAATGTTAAGAATTTTACCCACCTACCCACGGTCGGTATTTCTGTTATTTATGTTTTAGCTCTGCGCCCTTCCCATCCCAAATAAGTTTGATGGTAAGCATCCACGTACCAAACCGAAATATAATATGTGCTATCGAAGATAGCGATCATTACTAAGAATAGCTGAACAATTGTTGGAAATGACGGTAAATATTCATAAGCCAAAGCGACTGGTCAGAGCTATTGGAGATGGCGACCTTACTAGAAATAGTTGAACAATTGCTGGACGTGATGTTCACATCAATAAAGAAACCCGAAAGGCCATATGTATTATTAAAGATGGCAGCTGTTATAAACAATAGCTGAGCAATTGCTGGAAGAGATGATATACATCCATTAACCAAGCCGAAAGGTAATGTGAGCTATTGAAAATGACGGCCGTTACTCAAACTATCTGAACAGCTTAATGGAAGTGACGGTAAACATCCACACACCAAACCGAAGGTCAACGTGAACCATTGCAGACGGAAGTCGTCACAACAAATAGCTGAACAATTGTTGGAAGTGACGGAAAGCATTCATAAACCAAGCTTCATTTGATGTAGTTTTTGTTTTGCTTTGACATTTTAGATTTTTAACTCTGCAATAATTAATAGTTATTGTTTGGCTTCTAAGCTGTTTGTAAGTCCGGAAATCATTGAGCAAGCTAATGTTTATCTGGTATCAAGAACCCCTGAACAAAAAACAGAACATTTACATATTTGTCTTGAACATATGAGCAAGTTAAATACAGAGATGTGCATCTAGTGTTCAGAACCCATAAACCAATTCAATACAGATATGTACAATTAGCATTGAGAATCCATGAACAAGTTAAATACAGAAATATACAAATAGTGTTTAGAGTCAGTGAACAAGTCAAATACAGATATGTACAACTAGGGTTTAGAACCAGTAAGCAAGTTAAATACAGAAATGTACAACTAGGGTTTAGAACCAGTGAACAAGTTAAATACAGAAATGTAAAACTAGGTTCTAGAACAAGTTAAATATAAAATGTACAACTAGGGTTTAGAACCAGTGAACAAGCTAAATACAGAAATGTATAACTAGGGTTTAGAACCAGTGAACAAGTTAAATACAGAAATGTATACATCTAGGGCTTAGAACCTAAGAACAAGTTAGATAAAAATGTACATCTAGTGCTTAGAACCAGTGAACAAGTTAAATAAAAAAGGTTCCTCTAGTGTCTAAAACCCACGAACAAGTTGAATACAGAAATGTACATCTAGTGTCTAGAAGCAATGAACAAGTTAAATACAGAAATATACATTTAGTGTCTAGAACTCGTGAACCAATTAAATACAGATATGTTTATTATAATTAAGAAAGGATAGTCGGGATCGTATGGTATTTAGATTTGCAAATACTTGTGCAATCAGCACATATCACCACAATTTGCTGGTTCGATACAACATTATGTGATAATGTTTGTAAGTGGCTTGCGGCAGGTCAATGGTTTTCTCCGTGTAATCCGGTTTCCTCCACTAATAACGCTGACAGCCACGATATATTTGAAATATTGTTGATAGTGGCGTTAAACAGCTTGATCCATAATCCATATTATGATTAATTGCATGAAATCGATATGAAGCTGGATAGATAATATAAATAAGTCACATTAATTTTTTTTCATATACACATCATTCTATTTTATGGTGTCTAATGTTTTATTACTTCTACTCCTCTACTGTCCCCTTGTAACATCAAGCAGAAAAGCAGTACTGCTTTGATTAACTACTAATAATATGTTAGTAGATCTGTCGTAATCAAGTACTCGCGGTTGTTCCAGACCATCTTCGGAAGACAATAGTTGTCTATGACATTGTCCATCAGGGGAGAAAAAAACGACGTTGTTAGAAGAAATAGCTACGACATATACGTTCCCATTATTGTCTACAGAGATACCAAATGGTCTCTGTAGAACACGGGTATCTTTGAATTTCCACTGTGTTATGCCATGTAAATCACAGCATGTCACGGTATCTGTGCTACTGTTTATGTAATAAAGGTTATTTCCAGATGTAGCTACGTGACAAACGTAAGTCATATCACTGTTGATGATATTACTTATAGATTTATCACTGAGAATTAACATCTTTAGGCCTTTACTACCTGCACAGTAATATATTGTTCTACCTCTAACCGCCATGCCATAACATTCCGTATCCATGGAGATAGGTGTCATGACTTTCTGACATTCTATATCTATTATAGTTATACCTCCATTATCTCCCCGTCCAGATGATACAGCAACACTATTGTTATATTTATTATAAACTGTATCATAAGTACAGACTCTTGTTTCATCTTTACCTATCTGGAATAATTCTACTCCTTCTTTCTTGATAAAGCTGACAGTGGTAGTATTGCAACAGGACAACACCATTCTACCACCTGGAAGTAAAGAACATCCAGTAATCCTATTACCCTTGGTGTTTATCTTTTGTTTCAGATTCAGCTGTATATTCTCAACTGACATAGGTGGTGACAGGTCAGCTACCATCATTTGGGCTTGTTTATCTTTTTTTTCTAACAAAGGTCAACTCACAAGGCTTTGATTCAACAACTACTTCTCCGAACTTTTGAATGCTGGTGATGATAGTCTTGAGACCGGTGTCTATCTTGTATGATAGCTTTGTTTGATTTAGACTATCGCTAATGATTACTGACTGTAAAAACGTGCTTTGTGTTTCTACTTCTTTCTCTATTTGCTTTAGGGCTACATCGGTTTGCAGGACTGATGCATACTTTTCTATGTTGACTGCATTTGTCTGGTATTCGGCCAGTCCTTTCTATTTCATGTCTAAAGATTCCAGTAGTCCACGTATTTCTTCGGATAAATGGTTTTCTGCTTCAGTCAATTCCTTCATCAGATCCTCTTGTAACTTGTCAAGATGAGTGTTAATTGCTGTCGTCCTCAGTTCCTGTATTTCGATCTCAATTATTCGTTTCCGTTCTTTAACAGCACTTGAGTTGGCCTCTCTGTTTAGTCTAATTTTACCAATAGTTTCAATTATTTCTTTAATCAAATGCTCGATCTCACCGAACATAGTTGATGTCTTCACGTTCTTTATTACTTTTTTAAGGGTGGATACATTCTTACAGTCACTATGGTTTTCTAGATTGCAAATTCGTCAGGAGGGACACTCATGTTTTTAGCAGTATAGATTGAACTTTTCGTGATGTTGGTCGCAAAGTTCTTTAATATCCAACACGAACGACGGCAACTTCCGGTATTCCGCTATGAGTATCGTGGTATGCTTTCGAGAAGGCTTCGCTAAACTTTGATGTTCTATGCATTGTGTGCAAATTCCTTCTTCACAATCTGGACACCAAACGTCTGATGGTGTAGAAATATGGCAAATATCAAAAGTTCCACAGAAAGATGGAGAACTTAACATTTTGTTGTTATCCTGTAATATATTACTGGTATTAAAATAAAAAATTAACATTTATCAATTGTCTTTACTCACTGTGATTTCTATTCAAAACTTAAATTATTTCATTAAAATCAAATTGACTTTCCAATTAACACTTCATCTGATATCGAAGATACATTCGAAAATGAAATGAAAAAATACCACACCGTCAGAATAGTTCTATATTCTAAGCATAAAATTGGATAATTGTATTTGAATGGTTATAAGGTGGTACTGCCGCAATTATGAATAATAGTATTAGTTGGATATGTCATCAACACAAAAAGGGAAACACCCAATGCCACCATATATAATGATGTTAATGACAAATCCACCGTTGCCACCATTGACCTTCATTTGCTCAATATTAATGACACAAATTATGTATATTGCCACGTTGTATACTAGATAACTAACTTAATAATCCTAAATCTGGACTTGTAATTACAGTAACATGACCGCTGTCACTAGTGGAGCAGGAACTACTTATCCTTCTGGAGCACCAGAGTGCATCCCCATTTATTAATGGGGTTCGTGTTACTTAATCTTTAGTTTTCTGTGTAGTGTTTTGTAGATCTTTGTTTGTCCTTTTGTCTTTTAGACATTGTGTCGTTTTCCTTCTTTGCTATACGGAAATTTTGGTATCTTCAAACTCCTCTAAGAATAAATTTGATGTTTTCTCTAGATAAATTCAGTATTGTACATGCCTTCTATTTCAATGAGCATGCTGACCTCACATAGGAGGTGCTTATGGTCTTCTCAAATATATGAAATTATAACATGATTACAATACAAATAATTCTTGTGTGAGCTAATCAAGCAGCAACATGATTTTCTCATGGCCTTCGGTATATTAGATACAAACATTCACAATAATTATATGTTGTAGCCCTTTATTTCTGCCGACAATTTTATTTGGAGATGGGAAGTTGGGACGGGGGTGGGGGGCAAAATACACGAGGGTGGGGTAGAGATAATTGACCACTTTATATGTCTGTTCGGAGATAAATACAGAAAACATAGTAACCACTGGACTATTAATTAGCTTTGTAAATAATAATGTGTGTGAAGTGAATGTTCTGTACTGAAGCTACTACGGGGTCATATTAATAAAGAGTCAGTAAGTTATTGTTGTTTAGAGTCAATTCAGTAGTTTTTCAGCTATATCATGGCGAGCACCAGTTAATTTTCAATAATGATGATGTCCTGTTTGTTCTAGGCCAACACTCATTTTGGATTTTTATAGCGTTAGCTCAATGAAACAACGGTCGGTGGGTAGACATGTCGCTCCACTCGGACACATTATTTTGATTCCGAGCCGACCAATCTTTCCTCTTTCTCCTTGATGGTGTGTGCTTATCGGAGAAGTAACAAACACTAATTTCATAGTGTTTGGGTTGACCCGACCGGAGCTCGATCCTACGATCTACCACTCTCGAGTCTAGCACACTAACCATTACGCCACCGATGAGGTTTATATTATTAAGGATACAATTATTGCAGTTTAAATATATTTCTCAACATATGACAATAATACTATTTTTTGACAAAAAGAACAACATAAAATACCTGATAATAATGTCTTCTGACGAAATATCACCAAATCAGGAAAACTGTAGCAAATGAAATTAAATGATCACGCGATTGTTGTAGTGTTATCACTATAGTTAAAGATCAAACTCTGTCAGCTTAATCTTATATAATCAATAGATAAAAATGTAGTTCAAGTGTAACATTTAAGTCCTTAAGTCTGAACAATAGGTAGGCTGTATACCAATATAATGTAATTATCTTAAAAATGTATGATGATAATGAAAACTAATAAAAACGTATATATTAAATTTAGTGCGCACGACGTGTATTTTTTAATAACCTTCATCATCTATGCTGGAATCAAATTTTGTGAAAGACAAAAGTCATTTGATGTAAGAAAAGCTAAGAGTCTATACTGGCTAGCCAACATCTACTGAGGTCACCGATACCTAAGACATAGCAGAGCACCTAATATTGGGTGGATGTTTCACACAGAGACGGGACTTTTTGTCCGTTTTCTTTATTCTGTTGTCTGTCCTTCTTCGACTTGTTGCATCTGATTACCCCTTTGGCATCTTCAAACTTTTCTAAAACGATTTTAACTCTATTTTTACGTTATTCGTAGTCAAATCTGTGTTTCATGTTACTATGATAAGCTACAAAGGTTTATTACACATGATTGATTGATGTGATAAAATGAAAATGAAATATCCCACTCTCGATACAGTTCAAAATCCTATAGAAACATAATAGCAAGAGACACACGTTAATAAAAAGAACGAGTGTAAAACGACAGGTGTCTCAGTGGAGCAGGACATGATTACCTTCCTCGACCACTCGGGTTCACCCACTGCTTTTTTAGGTTCGTGTTGCTCAATCTTTAGTTTGAAATGTTTTATCATTGCAATTGTTCGTCCTTTAAATCCAATAGAACAAATTTAGTAAGAAGCACACTCGATACACCTATCACACATATGCATGACCAAACCGCTCACTTTCCTGGCAGGATACAGACACTTCAATGAAAAGTGGCGGGTTTCAACTAGTTCTCTAGGAATGGGTGATTGTAGTTTAGCACAATGCACAGTTCAAAATCCAATAGAAAAATATAGTAAGAGGCACACTCCATACAGCTATGAGACATACATGACCAGATCGTTCATTTTTCTGGCATGGTACATACACTTTAATGAAAAGTGCCGGGGTTAAGCTAGTTCTCTAGGAATGAGTGATTGTAGTTTAGCACAAGGTACAGTTCAAAATCCAATAAAAATATAGTAAAAATAGACACACTCGATACACCCACCACACATGTACATGACCAGACAGTTCACTTATCTGGCATGGTGCAGACACGTCAATGAAAAGTGCCGATGTGAGATAGTGTTATGCTTATGTGAGTGAGTGATTGTAGTTTAATACAAGGTGAACAATATCATAGTGAGAATGAACAATATTTTTCTGAGACGTCGTTGGTATCTGTTTTGTCATAGATCGACACGTTGAGTTTGATTTCTATCACGCTAGCTCATTAAAACAACATCATGCTTAGACATGAAACATAAGAATGTCACTCTACTTGAACAAATTATGCTATCTCCGAACCAACAAGTCTTTATTTTTAGACCTTAATGATATGTACTTACTAGAGAAGCAACAATCTAACCATGTGACAGTGGCACCTCAAAAAGATATATCTTGGTCAGTGACCGTTTGTAACAACAATTAATCCAGAAAATGCATTTCAAATGCTCAAATAGAACCAGTACAGGATAACTATAAGTACATGATTTTCAGGTCTGTTCATTTGATAACAATTCCCTATATAACTGAAATACTGTTGAAAGTGGTATTAAACACCCTAAACCTAACCCAAATTAGAAAAAAACCACAGGTGTACCCAACAATCCCAATTATCGAAAGGGGGACACATCTAAACAAATAACATTAAAATATAGATCTAGTAGATAGCGTTGTCTATACAACACATAATAACCTACTTTTTTATATGGGGTACATGTAAACTACACCATGTACTGACGTGTAAGATAAAATACTAATCAACTTCAACAGTATGTACCGACCCTCTTTGTACATAATAAGAGTACAGACGGTCGGTACATACAAACTGCAGTCACCATAAAATTATAATGCGGGAACGCACACGTTAAGATGAAATAATAAAGCACATGTGAGCTATCCGGATTAAACGGGGTTTTGATTACCGTTTTATATAGAAGGAAACAGGAATTAACAGTTTTCCCTTGCATGTTTTTATGATGTCTGTGTTACTTATCTTTAGTAGTTTGTGTTTGGTTCGTCGATAATTGTTTATCTGTATCTCTGTCTTAGATGTTCTGTTTTATGTTTACCTCTCGTTGTTTACAAGAGGGCTCATGTCTTATTTACGTTATTGTGTTTGCTTACGCATAGTGATGTCCATGACATATCGTGTTGTATTTTTGCTTTGTTGTTCTTCATCTTGTGTACCCTATGCTTCCAGTTTTGCTGGATTGTCCATTCGGGACTCTCTAATGTTTATTTAGTCTTTCTCATGTTTTGCCACGTTATTTATATTTCTGTATTGTTATATCGTGCCTGTGTCATTGTTTACCTTTGGCATAAACCATGTGTTCTCATAGTTGTGCAGAATTAGTCATAACGAGTAAAAACTTTATCCAAACGTTATGATTTCTATCATCCCAGAGTAACCGCAAAACGGTTCATTCAGAGGAAGAACGAGTGTAAAAGTGGTGCAGGAAATGACACATAAGGTCGTTGACTCTCGATCACACTCCTCCTTAATATACATGCATGTATTTGTTGGATTAGTTGTAGATTTTAGGAATTGGAAAGGATACATTCTTTAGATATTATCTAAAAGAAATGAACTCTTTTATTACCAAGAGACGGACGGTGAGGCCGTAATACACAATTGTACATGACAAATGTGTCACAACGGATAATACTTGTAAGCTAAATAATAAATGTTATCATGGTGATTCTGAAAGAAAGCAGGGGACAGAACTCGTTGACCCTGAAATGAATTAGAGGAACAATCCTAGGATCAAAAATATGTCAGAATGTGTACATAGGTCACAGAAGCCGCATACTTCCAGCAAAGGTAACCGTGGAAAAAACTCAATTCGTAGACCAAACAAATTCGAAAATGAAGGAAGAATCGTAGGGAAAATATGTAAGAATGTGTCCATATTACACGGATGTCTTTGTTTCTAACAAAGGTAAACGGGAGAGAAATACAACCCATTGAATATTATCAAAATATTTCACCAGTGACCTCCAAAAATGACAGTTTTCGATCCGATACCAACCAGAAATGTAAAGAATTACACACATCTATAGGCCATGGGCTGAGATAGCCTACCCGTGCACCCCCCTCCCCCCACCTTCAAACCCCACTAATTTTTTTTGGGTCCTTTGTTATGTCCTTTTGAAGGAAAAAACATGTTAACATTGAATATTTTGGGATGAATTTACATTTTTGAGCCCTTTTTAACTTCCTTTCGACAATTTTGACGGATTTTCAGATTTTTTCATTCTTCACTGTTGCTGAGGTCTTGTAGCTTATGAACAACAATTAAAACATACAAACTGGGGTTTGGGGGATAGCTGATTATATTATCGTTCAAATGAATACAAGTTATTAATATTTTATGAAGTTCAGTAATCGTAGGAGGCAAAACATGTATCCCTACCCCTGATAAAATTGCGTAAAAACGAGATTTTTCGCCTTTTGTTTTCAATAGACAAAATATTACACAACTTTGATGATATTTTTATAATGGATTTATTAATACTATTGCATTTATCGAAAATTAAACCCATTACATCATAAAAAAACATGCTTTGTAGTGTAGATTGTAGAAAAATGGAATATTATCATATTTGCCGATTTTAGCTCTATTCAGCCCAAAGCGTGTAATATCTTTTTCATAATATAAATTGACAACCAAATTATACATCTGTCGTGTGAAATTATGTCATCTTAAAATAAAATTTGTTCTAGTCCCACCCTGTATAGGACTTCTAGCGACAAAATATTACCCCTTACCTTGCCGAAAATCGCATAATATTTTCTCATCAGTATTAGTCTGTGGGCTAGCATAACCCCCCGTACACCCCCACCTTCCATGTTAACATATTGTTTTAAGTCCTCCTATATATCCTCTTGACGAAAAAACATTTTGGCATTGAAAATGTTGGGACGAACTTGCCGTTTGAGGCTAATATTTACACCTTGTCGCAGCTTTTTGAGGATTTTTGATTTTTTTCCATTTTTGTCTTTGCGAACATTAAATGTATACTAAACAGTCATGAAAGTATATCAATATGGTATCAAATGAAAGCTTATAGTATTAACTTTCAATTGAATACAAGATATATACACTTTGTGGCTAAAAAGGGAATAATTACGTTCCTTCTACCTACTGATTAACTAATAAATAGCAAAATATTAGCCCTACCCCTCTAAAAAAGCACGTAAAATTTGATGAAAGTCGGTTTATTTCCTTGGAAACATGGTCGGGCAGGGTGAAATTTGTATTTGCCCTATAAGATCTTTCAATTCTTTATTTAAACAAATCATATGAACATCATCTAAGAGGATTTAAATTCTACCAATGTCGGAAAACATGAAAAATGGGTAATTTCTGATTTTCAGAATTTCTACAGAATATTTTTTATTGGCCAGGTTAAGCTGCTTTATGGGAATTTTTGTCCAATCAATATAGTTTTATCTGAATGCTGAATGTATTAGGATTTATTTTAAAAACCATTAACCCTCATATATGCATAGTATGATGCCCATTTTAGCCAAATTCCACCCCTTCCTCGACTAAAACGTCGGTGAGTTGTCGTGGAATGAAATTACCAGACACCCATTTTGGTTCAATCATCCCATCAACACACTGCCAACCATTGTCATGAGTAGGCTCCGGATATACCGGGACTGGTTTTACAATATGGGCTCTTTTCCAAATTCCTACCTGATAGTTTTGCCAGGAATCTCCAATTTGTGCAAGAGCACTTTAGAATTGGGGTAACTTTTATCATGTCTTAATTGGCTTGACTTTTCCAATCCCCTTAAATGCGCTCGTTGTATCACAGCGTGTGAACGCGTGTAGGCCTAAAAGTGCTGGACACAATTCCTGCTGGTACTACTGTGCTAATTTGGTGATATCTATCAACCATTCCAGTATCAGAGAGAATTGTCACTCCTTGCTATACCCCCACTGCACCGGAGGGGGTATACTGTTTACCCCTGTCCGTCCTTCCGTCTGTCTGTCTGTACGTCCGTCCATCTGTCTGTCCGTCCTTTCGTCCGTCCCAAGACCAAAATGGGTGTCTGGTGATTTCATTCCACGACAACTCGCCGACGTTTTAGTCGAGGAAAATATTGCAGGTTTGACAGAAAGCGATGAAAGTGATGATGAATTCGACGATGTTTTATACTCGTTGATTGATTGTGAAGAGGAAGACTAATGAGAACTGTTTCGCCAATTTTCAATACTGTTTGGCCATTTGCAATATTCATTTTTCAGGTCATTTGTTGAAGAATGAAACTGAAATGTGGAAATATTGAGTATATCATGTATATTTGTCCCAGTTTCCAAGTAGAGGAAGGAGTAGAATTTTGCTAAAATGGGCATCATAATATACATATATGAGGGTTAATGGTTTTTAAAATAAATCCTAATACATTCAGCACTCAGATAAAGCTATATTAATTGGACAAAATTCCGATAAAGCAGCTTAACCTGGCCAATAAGGAATATTCTGTGGAAATTCTGAAAATCAGAAATTACCAATTTTTCATGTTTACCGACATTGGTAGAATTTAAATCCTCTTAGATGATGTTCATATGATTTGTTTAAATAAAGAATTGAAAGATCTTACAGGACAAATAAAAAGTTCACCCTGCCCGACCATGTTTCCAAGGAAATAAACCGACTTTCATCAAATTTTACGTGCTTTTTTAGAGGGGTAGGGCTAATATTTTGCTATTTATTAGTTAATCGGTAGGTAAAAGGAACATAATTATTCCCTTTTTACATTGTTATAGTACACAGATACAACAATCAACCATCATTGTAATGCGGTATCCTTTATTTTATTAGTAAACTTAAGATATAAGCAGAATCCTGTGAAAATCTGTAAAATTGAGAATATCCCATTTTTCAAGTATTTTGGCCACAAAGATCACTTCATAAAGGATTACAGTGCTTGATTTATTAAATGTGATATATTTCTTTGGCTTAGCATAAAAAAGATCGTAGTTTAGTACGAAATATCTAAACTTTTAAGGGAAAACATGTCTTTTTTTGTCATTTCAGAAAGGGGGAGAGGAAGGTTTTTCACGTCTGACAAAATTTGGTAGCCACAAAGTGTATATATCTTGTATTCAATTGAAAGTTAATATTATAAGCTTTCATTTGATACCATATTGATATACTTTCAAGACTGTTTAGTATACATTTAATGCTCGCAAAGACAAAAATTGAAAAAAATCAAAAATCCTCAAAAAGCTGCGACAGGGTGTAAATATTAGCCTCAAACGGCAAGCTCATCCCAAAATGTTCAATGCTAACTTGTTTTTTCGTCAAGAGGATATATAGGAGGACTTAAAACAGTATGTTAACATGGAAGGTTGGGGTGTACGGGGGGTTATGCTAGCCCACAGACTAATACGATTTTCGGCAGGGTAAGGGTAATATTTTGCCTCTAGAAGTCCTATACAGGGTGGTACTATAACAAATATTATTTTAAGATGTCTCCATGACATAATTTCACACGACAGATGTATAATTTAGTTGTCAATTTATGATATGAAAAAGATATTACACGCTTTGGGCTGAATAAGGCTAAAATCGGCAAAAATTTTAATATTCCATTTTTCTGCAATCTACACTACAAAACATGATTTTTCATGATGTAATGGATTTAATTTTCCACAAATGCAATAGTTTTAATAAATTCATTATAAATATATCATCAAAGTTGTGTAATATTTTGTCTATTGAAAACAAAAGGCGAAAAATCTCGTTTTTACGCAATATTATCAGGGGTAGGATACATTTTTTGCCTCCTACGATTACTGAACTTCATAAAATATTAATAACTTGTATTCATTTGAACTATAATATAATCAGCTATCCACCAAACCCCAGTTTTTATTTTCTAATAGTTGTTCATAAGCTACAAGACCTCAGCAACAGTGAAGAATGAAAAAATCTGAAAATCCTGCAAAATTGTCCAAAGGATGTAAAAAAGGGCTTAAAAATGTAAGTTCATCCCAAAATATTCAATGTTAACATGTTTTTTTTCAAGAGGATATATAGGAGGACTTAAAAAAATATGCTAACATGAAAGGTGGGAGTGGGTGCACGGGAGGTTATGCTAGCCCACGAACTACTACCCACGGTCGGTATTTCTTTTATTCATGTTTTAACTATTCGTCCCATCAATCCCAATAAGGTTGCCGGTAGACATTCATATACCAAACCGAAAAATACTATGTGCTATTGAAGATGGCGGCCGCTCCGAAAAATGTCTCAACAATTGTTGTAAATGAGATAAACATCATAAACTAAACCGAGAGGTCAATTGAGCTATTGAAGATGGCGATCGCTACTCAAAATAGCTGAACAATTGCTTGACGTGAAGGGAAACATTCAATAACCAAACCGAAAGGTAATGTGAGCTATTGAAGACGGCGACAATTACTCAGAATAGCTGAACAATAGCTGGAAAGCTGGAAGTGATGGTCACATCGAAAAATCAAAGTGTAAGATCACATGAATTATTGAAGATGGCAGCTTTTACTTATAATAGCTGAGCATTTGCTGGGTGTGATGATAAACATTCTCTAACAAAACCGAAACGTAATGTGAGCTATTTCAGATGGCGACCTTTACTCAAAATAGCTGAACAATCGCTGGAAATGATGATTACATCGATAAACCAAACCGACCAGTAATGTGAGCTATTGAAGATGACATCTGTTGCTAATAATAGCTGAGCAATTGCTGGAAGCGACGATACACATCCATTAACCAAACCGAAAGGTAATGTGAGCTATTTGGGAAAGTGGTCTTACTCAAACTAGTTGAACAGCTTAATGGAAATGACGGTATACATCCATAGACCAAACCGAAAGTTAACTTGAGCTATGGAAGACGATGGTCGTCACTACAAATAGCTGAACAATTGTTGGAAGTGACGGTAAGCATCCATTTGGTTTTGTTTGGCGAGTGTACACGATGCAAAATTATGTGATTGTTCGCCAGTGACTTGCGACAAGTCGAAGGAATTTTCATGTTTTCTTCTACCAATTAAAACTAACAGCTACGATATAACTGAAATATTGTTGACAGAAGAGTTTGAAGATACCAAAAGAGTAATCAAAAACCGGAATTCGGAGAAAAACAGACAGCGCAATGAAAATGCCGTTAAACATCATAACCCATAAATTATATTATAATTAATGACAAGAACTTGATATAAAGCGAATAGATAATATTAATAAGTCACATTTATTTCTTTAAAATACAAATCATTCTATAAATTGGTGTCTATTTTTCTACTATTCTACAACTGTCACCCTGTAACATCAAACAGAAAAGCAGTACTGCTTTCATTGACAACTAGTAACCTATTGGTCGATCTGTCGTAATCAAGTACACGCGGCTTTATCAGACCATCCTTCGAAGACAATAGTTGTCTATGATGTTGTCCATCAGGAGAGATAACCACGACATTATTTGAATCATATCCGACGACATACACATTCCCATCATTGTCTACAGAGACACCAAGTGGATACTGTAAAACACCTTCATCTTTGAATTCCCATTGTGTGGTACCATATAAATCACAACATGTCACTGTATTGTTGATCAAGTTTGTGTAGTAAAGATTGTCTCCAGTTGTAGCTACGTATTCAACGTGAGACATATTACTCGTGATGATATCACTTACAGATCTATCACTGAGGTTTAACATCATTAGCACTTTATATCCTGTACAATAATATATTGTTCTACCTCTAACCGCCATGCCATATATGTGCGTATTCATGGAGATAGTTGTCAAGACTTCCTGACGTTCTATGTCTATTATAGTTATACATATATTATCTCCATATCCTGATGATACAGCAACGGTATTGTTATCTTTAATATAAGCGGTATCATTAGTATATGATTTTGTTTTATCTTTTCCTATCTGGAACAATTCTACTCCTTCTAGGCTGATAAAACTTACAGTACCACTAGAATAACAGGACAATACCATTCTGCCATCTGGAAGCAAAGAACATCCTCTGATATTTGTCCCCGTGGTGTTTATCTTTTGTTTCACTTTCAGCTGTATATTTTCTACTGACATAGGTGGTGAGAGGTCAGTTACCTTCATCTGGGCTTGTTTATCTTTTTTTCTAACCAAGTTCATCTCACAAGGCTTTGATTCAACAACTACTTCGCCAAACTTTAGAATGCTGGTGGGTATGGTCTTCAGACAGGTGTTTATCTTGTATGATAGTTTTGTTGGATTTCGACCTCCGGTATTGACTAGTGACTGTAAGCACGTGTCTTGTGTTTCTACGTCTTTCTCCATTTGCTTCAAGGCGAAAAATGTTTGCAGGTTTGATGCATACTTTTTTATGTTGTCTACATTAGTTTGGTATTCGGTCAGTTCTTTCTGTTTCCCGTTTAAAGATACCAATAGTTCACGTGTTTCTTCGGTTACGTGTTTTACTGCTTCAGTCACTTCCTTCATCAGATCATCTTGCAACTTGTCAAGATGATTGTTGATTTCTGTCCTCAGTTCCTGTATTTCAATCTCAATTATTTGTTTCTGTTCTCTAACACAACTGGAGTTGGTCTCTCTATTTTGTCTAATTTTACCAATAGTTTCAATCATGTTTTTAATCAAATGCTCGATCTCAGTTAACATTATTGATGTCTTCACGTTGTTTATTATGTTTTCAATGATAGTTACATTCTTACAGTCACTATGATTTTCCAGGTTACAAATTCTGCAACACGGACACTCATGTTCTCTACAGTATAAAGTGAAATGTTCGTCATGTTCGTTGCAATGTTCCTTAATTTCCAGCACATACGACGGCAATTTTTGATACTCCTCTATTGGTATCGTGATATGAGTTCGGGAAGGTTTCGATAGACTGTGATGTTCTATGCATTCTTTGCAAAGACCTTCTTCGCATTGCGGACACCAAACTTTTGTTGATTTAGAAATATGGCGGAAATCACAGATTCCACAGAAAGATGGAGAACTTGACATGTTGGTGATATCCTGTAATATATTACTGGAATTAAAATGGAAATTAACATTTAATAACTGTTTTAGACCTTTTCATTTCTATACCACTCAATTTAATTAATTAAAATCAGATTGACTTTCCAATAAACAATTTCTTTTCTGATGGTGTCTTTTTGTCCCACCGAAGATCATATCCAAAATGATTTTTTTAAATACTAATCCGACAAAACAGCTTTATGTTCTAACTAGAAATGTTATGGATTCTGTTTGGAGGGTTATACTGGCACTAGTTCAGTTAAGTATGAGACAAAGGGAGACAACCTCTATTGCCACCACGTCGTCATCTCATTTAACATTAATTTGTTCTCACCATGATATAGCTGGAAAAAAAATGCTGCATTGCCTATAAGCAACAATCACACCCTCACTCTATCGCCACCATTCACCAAGTTTCGCGACAAATTTCATGTGTATTGCCACGCTTTATATAAGATAACTAACTTAATCCTATCGCCGGTCTTGTAACTAGATTGACACGACCTGTGTCAATAGTGGAACATGAATTACCTACTCTTCCGGAGCACCCGAGTTCACCCACAATATTTAGTGGGATTCGTGTTACTCGATCTTTGGTTGTCTGTGTAGCGGTTGGTAGATCGTTGTTTGTCCTTTTTTCCTTTTTCTTTTGGTCATTGTTTTGTCTGTCCTGCGATTTACGGATTCTGATTACCCCTCTGTTATCTTCAAACCTCTTATTAAAATTAATTTTGTGTATTCCATAGACAACTTAGGCAGGGCATTCTATTTCCATTTCAAACATCAATCTGTCTATGCCTTTCTCTAATGTTTGAAATTATAGCATTAATTCAGACAAAATAACTCTATTATTACCATAGAAGGAATATTACAGAATTTGAATCAATATAAATCATTTAAACATTGTTAGCATTTTAAAACACTAAAATATATCGTTCTTAATTCTTCATTTGCGTTAACCTCTCAATTCATAAGATGAAGCATAATTTGTCATTTCAACCTCTATTGCCACCATATCGTCATCTCATTGAACATTAACTTGTTCTCACCATGATATAGCTGGGAAAAATGCTGCCTTGCCGTTAAGCAACAATCACTCCCTGACTCTATCGCCACCATTCACCAAATTTCGCAACAAATTGCATGTGTATTGCTACGCTGTATATTAGATAGCTAACTTAATCCTATCGCCGGTGTTGTAACTAGATTGACACAACCGGTGTCAATAGTGGAACAAGAATTACCTACTCTTCCGGAGCACCCGAGTTCACCCACAATATTTAGTGGGATTCGTGTTACTCGATCGTTGGTTGTCTGTGTAGCGGTTTATAGATCGTTGTTTGTCCTTTTGTTCTTTTTTCTTTTGGTCATTGTTTTGTCTGTCCTGCGATTTACGGATTCTGATTACCCCTCTGTTATCTTCAAACCTCTTATTAAAATTAATTTTGTGTATTCCATAGACAACTTAGGCAGGGCATTCCATTTCCATTTCAAGCATCAATCTGTCTATACCTTTCTCTAATGTTTGAAATTATAGCATTAATTCAGACAAAATAACTCTATTATTACCATAGAAGGAATATAACAGAATTTGAATGAATATAAATCATTTAAAAATTGTTAACATCTTAAAACACTAAAATATATCGTTCTTAATTCTTCATTTGCGTTAACCTCTCAATTCATAAGATGAAGCATAATTTGTCATTTAATTGTATAAATATCCTGCCTCCTTGATATATTTGAGGACAACACTAATGTAAAAGCAAGCTAGTAAGCCTTTGAATATGTAAGAATAGA
Source organism: Gigantidas platifrons (assembly GCA_002080005.1). Taxonomy (NCBI): domain Eukaryota; kingdom Metazoa; phylum Mollusca; class Bivalvia; order Mytilida; family Modiolidae; genus Gigantidas; species Gigantidas platifrons. The sequence goes on from MJUT01057118.1 coordinate 1,143,500, forward strand.
GGAAAATATACACATTCATAATTCCTGATCCACACCCTAGTCCTCTCCAGATTTTATTATGTGAGATAATCAAGCATCAAGAAGATGGCATTATGCATATTAGATACAAACAATATTTATATTTTGTCAGCCTTTTTTTTGTGCTTGCTGATATTTATGAAAAATTTATTTGGGGGAAAGGGGGGGGACGGTACACACATATTTATCTACGAGAGAGGGGTAGAGATAATTGACTCATTTCTCTATATGTTTTCGGGTGTAAATATATCAATACAAAGAAACTGGTTGAATTTTAATTGTACGGTTGAATATCCATTTTATAATTACCTGTGTTTGTGTAGAGAGTACTGTGTACTGAAACTATAGGGTCATGTTGATAAAGATATAATTACTGCAGTTTAAATAGATTTCTGCACAACTTACTTCTTTAAATGAGAAAATATGACAATTATAATATATGTTTGACATAATACAACATAAAATACCTGACAATAATGTCTTCTGACGAAATATCAACGAATCAGTAAAACGGTAGGAGAGGAAGTTAAATGGTCACGAGATTATATGTCATGTTTTCATTATACTGACTAATCAAATCCTATATATGGATAAAAATGTAGTTCAAGTTTAACATTTTAATAATTAAGTCTGAAAACTAGGTAGACTGGATACCAATAGAATGTAATCATCTTAATAATAAATGATGATAATTATAACGTATATATTACATTTAGTCGACACGACGTGTATCCGCGAAGCCAAATTATTTGCAACCCAAAAGACTTATTGAGTCAAGAAAAATACACATCCTTTATACTACATTTAAATGTGTAAGTCTGACAATTGGGGCATGCTAGATACGAAAATAATGTAGTTTACCCATTAAATACTATTACAAGGGATAAATGCGCAGATATCACATTTAATGCGCACGACGAGTTTTTGTTTTTTGTTTTTTTTTAATAACCTTCATCAGGTACGCTAGAAGCTAAATAAAATAAAAGTCTTTTGAAAGCAAGAAAACCAAAAGGGCTTTAACGGGCTAGCCAAAATCGGCTAAAGTGACCAATGCTTAAGAGAGGAAAGCCTTGGCTTTAGCAATAATTACATATTTAGGAAGTGTAAATTACGATAAAAAATATATCTAATAAATCATGTCAATGCCGAAACACTTAATATTGGGCGGATGATTCATCCAGGGACGGGATTTGTTGTCCGTTTTCTTCTGGTCATTGTGTTGTCTGTCCTTCAATTTACTGCATCTGATTACCTATTTGATATCTTCAAACTTTTTCTAAAAAATAGTTTAGCTCTCTTCATTTTTATGTTATTCGTAGTTAAATATTGTTTTACATGTTTCTATGATTAGCTACAGACGTTTATTACACATGATTAATTGGTGTGCTAAAACGATACAAATTCCTCACAGTCGGTACAATCCAAAATCATTTAAAAATATCATAGTAAGAGCCACTCATTTATAGGAAGAACGGGTGTAACACGATGGATGCCTCAGTGGAGCAGGAAATGATTACCTTCTCTGAGCATCCGGCTTCACCCACGGATTTTTAGGTTTGTGGTTCTCAATCTTTAGTTTAAAGTATTTTGTATAGATTATTGTTTGTCCTTTAAATCTAATAGAAAAAAAATATAGTAAGAGGCAGACTAGATAAGCCTATCACATATACATGACAAGGCTACTCACTTTCCGGGCATGATACAGACACTTCAATGAAAATTTCCGGGAATAAGCTAGTTCTTTGGTAATGAGTGATTGTACCGGAGCACAATATACAGTTCAAAATCCAATAACAATTATAGTTAGTAAGAGGCAGACTCGATACACCAATCACATATACATGACCAGAACGCTCACTTTCCTGGCATGGTACAAGCACTTCAATGAAAAGTGCCGAGGTTAAGCTAGTTTTATTATTGTGAATGATTGTAGATTAGCACAAGGTACAGTTCAAAATCCAATATAAAACATATAGTAGGAGGAACACTCGATACACCTTTCACATATATATATGAGAGACCGCTCACTATTCCTGGCATGATTGAGACAATTCAATGAAAAGTGTCGGTGTTAATCTAGTTCTGTGGGAGTGAGTGATTGTAGTTTAGAACAAGGTACAGGTCAAATCCAATTAAGAACAATATAGTAAGAGGCACACTCGATACAACTATCACGCATATATACATGACCAGACCACTGATTTTCCTGGTATGGTACAAGCACTTCAATGAAAAGTGTCCTTTTCCTATGAGAGTAATGGTTTGTAGTTAAGCACATTATCAGTTAAAGCATGGTGAGAACGAACAAGTTATTTTTTATGAGACGTTGATGGTATCCGTTTTGTCATAGATCGACACGTTGAGTTGGATTTATATCACCCTACTTCAATAAAGCAACACCATACTTACACAAGGAACATAAACATGTCACTCTACTTGGACAAATTATCCGAACTCCAAACAAGCAAGTCTTTATTTTTAGCACTTAATGATATGTGCACAGAAGCACATGAGTTCATCCGGGGTTCGTGTTAATCGATCTTTAGATTGATGTGTATGCTTTGTAGATCGTTGCATGTGCCTTTGTCTTTTTTCTTTTGGTCATTGTGTTGTCTGTCCTTCGATTTACGGATTCTGATTACCCCTTTGGTGTCTTCAGACTCTTCCTAAGCAAATGACTGTGGTACCAGAACACATATGTCTTGGTCAGTGACCGTATATAGAAAATAATAGTATCCACTTAATGCAATTTGACTGCTCAAATAGAATTAGTGCAAGATAAATATAAGTATATGACTTTCAGGTCTGTTCATTTGAAAACAATTCACGATATAACTGAATACTGTTGAAAGTGGAGTTAAACACCTTAATCCTAACAAGAAACCAAATTAGAAAAACACAGGTGTACCCAACAATCCCAATAATCCAACGGGGGAAACAGTTAAACCGACAAAATGAAGATATGGATCTAGTAAATAAACAGATGTCCGAGATAGTATAGTTTAAACAACACAATATGCATTACCTTTTATATGGGGTACATGTGAACTACATCATGTAGTGGAAATCAAAATACTGGTTAAGGTCAACATTATGTACCGACACTCTTTGTATATAAGAATAATACAGACGGTCGGTACATGTAAACTCCTGGCACCAAAAAAATTATATGGATATGGAAACGTACACGTTTTGATTGCCGTTTCCGAGAAAGAAAAACAAGAAATAACAGCTTTCCACTCTCGAGGCCAATGTTCAACCTGTGTTTATGGGGTTCGTTTTACATATCTTAGTTGTTTGTGTTTGATGACGTTGATAATTGTTTCAACTAAACGATACAGTAATAATGGGAATAATACACAAAGATGTACAAGCACAAGGAAACACAAGTAGCTATTTTATTTAGCAAAAGAAAGTAGATACCTTAAAACGGAAGTACATTTAGTGTTTGTCTTTCCAGTAAAATTTGTATATTCATGATGTAACTGGAAACGTTCTGAAAATGACAATCACCACCTTTAAATAAAAGGAACTTGTAGGGTGGGTTTGTGCTATTTAATTACCATAGTAACTAGAAGCGTATCTTGTTGTTTCTATATTAAAGTCGTCGCTACAAAATTTCTACGGCCGTCATCACAAACTGGTTGACAGTTACGAAACATCCATATTTCAAATGATTCTGTATCTTTTTGTTCAGATGTTTTATTCCGCTATCACTCCCAAGAGCTTTATCTGACTTGACTGCATGTATGAGTAACACAGCGGGTGTCTAATAAGAAGCAGGAATTCCTTATCCTTCATGAGCTCCTGGTTTCATCCCAGTTTATAGTGAGGTCCGTGTGGCTCTTTTTCATTACGAAGATACATACGACGAGGCCGTAAGGCATAATTGTAGATGATACATGTGTCACTAGAGGACATATTTGTTATCAAAACAATGTGACGTAATCAACTGGAAGTTACAAAATATTATGTTGGGGATTCTGAGAGAAAGCAGGGAATAGATGACGTTGGCGGTGGAATGAATTGACGGAATAATTATAAGGGTAAAACATATATCAGAATGTGTGCATAGATCACGGACGCCCCTGCATCTGGCTAGAATAAACGGGTGCCAAACTCAATTCGCTTACGGGGTAGATAATCTTTAGGAATGTGTCAATAGTTCATGGAGGTACTACATAAAGTAAACGGGGCGAAATTCAATTCACTGACGATAAGATAAGATATGTAAAATTGTGGCTTCAAAAACATTCTGCGAAAATGTTGCCGGGCAAAACTGCAGTTCCGCATAACAAACCACAAATTTTCGATATTTTAAATAAGTAAGGGGAAAAAGACTTGAACTCTCACAGGTATAATTGTCAAAATTCTGACACAAGAAAGGTGTCAATGTCAACATTGACCTGTCCTTTATATTACCTGACCTAATCTGAATGGTGCCTAGCGAAGACATGGAAGAGCTTTTCGCCAATATGTTTATACTTATATAATAGACACTGATATCGAGGACAATTTCAGGAAATACAGACTGCGCAGGTGTCGTGGTACGGACCAGTAGAAAAGATATTGCTCGAGCCGGAGGAGAGGGCAATATCATTTCCAATGGTTCGTACCACGACCCAAGATATTGCACTCTATATATATATATATCAGTCTCTGACACATACAATATAAATGCATAGACATTTTTAATCATGATCATTGAAGGTTTCTCTAGGCGTTATCACCTTTCGTTATTACCTAATTTGAATTGACTACAGCAATTGTTTGAATGGCGTTCAACTTATAATGAGAAATAAAATGAGATTATGCGTAACATTGTAATTTATTAAAACATAAGCAAACATATATCCGTTTATTGACCAGTATTACCAGTTGGACCGGTCTGTATCAGCATTCCAATCTATATCGCGGAATAGTGAAGGTCACGTGGAGAGTGTTCAGCTAATTAAATGTATGAATTTTGTTCTGATATGCAATAAACATTGATATTCCTAATTTAGTGCTACCTTCATTATGCAAGGCACTTTGGTGGCTGAAGGATTAAGGTCGACGACCACTGTCCCCAGTAGCCACAAATATCAATTTCTGCTCCGATGCCCACACAAAATGTCACGAATTTCACATACCTACGCCACAGTCGGTTTTTGCGTTGTAGCTCTTCGTCCTTTCCATCCCAATAAGCTTGGTAATCTAAATCCAGCAGAATAATTGCTGGAAGTGACGGTAAACATCCATAAACCAACCAAAACACTCTTGTTGAATATATAAGCTTCATTTGGTTTTGAATATAGTTTAATGTTGTTGACATTTTACATTTTTAACTCCCCAATAATTGATAGTTATTGTTTGGCGTCCAAGCTGTTTGTGGGTCAAGAAATCATTGAAGTTAATGTTCATCTGGTGTCTAGAACCACTGTAGAAGATACATATTTGTCCTAAAGAAATGAGCAAGATAAATGCAGAAATTTACAACTAGTGTCTAGAACACATGAACCAATTAAATACAGAAATTTAAGTGTGATGTATTAAATTTATATTGCAATATTTGATGTCTATTATAATTAAGGACGGTCAATGGTGATCGCATGAAAGTTAGATATACAACTCCTTGTGCAATCATCACCTATCACCACAAGCTGTTAGTTCGACAAAACATTATTTGATAAAGTTTGTAAGTGGCTTGAGGCATGTCAGTGGTTTTCCCTGGGTACTCCGGTTCCCTCCATCAATAAAACTGACCGCCACGATGTAGCTGAAATATTGTTGATAGTTCCGTTAAACAGCTTAATCCATAACCCATATTTTAATTAATGACATGAAATCGATATAAAGGGGATATATAATATATAAATAAGTTACATATATTTCCTTAAAATGAAAATAATTCTGTAAAAGTGTGTCTAATGTTCTACTACTCCTCTACTGTCCGCTTGCAACATCAAACAGAAAAGCAGTACTCATGTCATTTACCACTAATAACCTATTGGTCGAGCTGTCATAATCAAGTACACGTGGGAATGATAAACCATCCTTGGAAGATAATAGTTGCCTATGACGTTGTCCATCAGGGGAGATAACCACGACGCTGTTTGAAGAAAAACCTACGACATATACGTTCCCATTATTGTCTACAGAGATACCAACTGGAGTTTGTAGAACACGGATATCATTGAATTTCCATTGTGTTGTACCATCTAAATCACAACATGTCACGGTCTGAGTGTTATTGGTTGTGTAGTAAAGTTTGTGTCCGGATGATATCACTTACAGAATTATCACTCAGATTTAACATCTTTAGTCCTTTATCCCCTGTACAGTAATATATTGTTCTACCTCTAACCACCATCCCAAAAATGGCAGTATCCATGGAGATAGTTGTCGTCACTTCCTGACTCTCAATGCCTATTATAGTTATACATCTATTACCTCCACCTCCAGATGATACAGCAACGCTATTGTTGTCTTTAATATAAGCTGTATCATTAGTATGAGATCCTGTTTCATCTTTACATATCTGGAATAATTCAACTCCTTCTATGTTGATAAAGCTCACAGTGTTAGTACTGTAACAGGACAACACCATCTTACCATCTAGAAGAAAAGAACATCCTGTGACACTTTTCCCCTTGGTGTTTATCTTTCGTTTCAGATTCAGCTGTATATTTTCCACCGACATAGACCTTGGTAGGTGAGCTACCGTGAACTGGGCCTGCTTATCTTTTTTTCTGACCATGGTCAACTCACAAGGTTTTGAATCGACAACTACTTCTCCAAACGTTTCAATTCTTCTGTTTATATTCGTCAGACCTATATTGATCTTGTATAATTATTTTGTTTGATTTAGACTATTGCTGTTAACTAGTGACTGTAGAAACCTGTTTTGTGTTTCTACTTCTTTCTCTATTTGCTTTACGGCTATAAATGTTTGCAGGTCTGATGCATACTTTTTTATGTTGACTATATTTGTCTCGTATTCGGTCAGTTCTTTCCGTTTCTCGTCTAAAGATACAAGTAGTCTACGTGTTTCTTCGGTTACATGTGTTTCTGCTTTAGTCAATTTCCTCAACATATTTTCTTGTAACATGTCAAGATGATTGTTGATTTTTGTCCTCAGTTTCTGTATTTCATTCTCGATTATTCGTTTCTGTTCTTTAACATAACCTGAGTTGGTCTCTCTATTTTGGCTAATTGTACCAATATTTTCAATCATTTCTTTAATCAAATGTTCGATCCCAGTGAACATAGTTGATTTCTTCACGTTCTTTATTATGTTTTCCATGATAGTAACATTCTTACAGTCACTATGATTTTCCAGGTTGCAAATTCTGCAACACGGACACTCATGCTCTTTACAGTATAAATTGAACTTTTCGTGATGTTTGTCGCAATGTTCTTTAATTTCCAATACATACGACGGCAAATTATGATATTTCGCTATTGGTATCGTGATATGATTTCGTGAAGATTTCACTAAGCTGTGATATTCTGTGCACCCCTTGCAAAGACCTTCTTCACAATCTGGACACCAAGCTTCTGATGGTTTAAAAATATGGCGGATATCACATATACCACAGAAAGATGGAGAACTTGACATCATGTTGATGATATCCTGTAATATATTATTGGTATTAATATGGAAATTAGCATTGATTAAAATCAGTTCGACTTTCAAATTAACACTTCATTTTCTGGTGCTGTTTTTTACCACCGAAGATAAAATAGAAACTTATTGTTTTTAGGATACTAAGCCGACAATACAGTTCTATAATCTAATTAGACATCTTGTTCGTTATATTTAGAGGGTTATATGGTTGCACTAGTTCAGCTAGCAAAAAAAAAGTTTTATATGAGACAGAGCGAGAAAATCTCTACCACCACCACATCATAATCTCATTGAAAATTTACTTTTCCTCGCCATGATATAGTTGAATAGTGGCTGACTTACCGTTAAACAATAATCACTTACTAAATTTATTGCCAACATTAACAAAATTTTGCTACAAATTCCCTGTGTATTGCCACGCTGAATATAAGGTAGCTTAATCCTAGTGTAGCTGGAACTACTTATCATGTTGGCGGACCTGAGTTCTTCCCCGGTTTTTACTGGTGTTCGTCTTCCTCGATCTTTAGTTTTCTGTTTAGTATTTTGTAGATGTTTATTTGTTGTTGTGTCTTTTGGACATTGTCGTTCTTTGCTTTACGGAATTTTTGGTATCTTCAAACTTTTCTAATAATATATTTTGTGTTTTTCTAGATAAATTCAGACGTGTTGGACACAAGTATACGTAAATTATAAACACAAATAACATTAATAAAACATGAACTCACGTCAAAACAAATAGGAGGAAAGACGTGTTGGACACAAGTATACGTAAATTATAAATAGAAATAACATTAATAAAACATGAACTCACGACACAACAAATGGAAGGAAAGACGTGTTGGACACAAGTATACGTAAATTATAAACACAAATAACATTAATAAAACATGAACTCACGTCAAAACAAATAGGAGGAAAGACGTGTTGGACACAAGTATACGTAAATTATAAAAACAAATAACATTAATAAAACATGAACTCCCGACAAAACAAATGGGAGGAAAGACGTGTTGGACACAAGTATACGTAAATTATAAACACAAATAACATTAATAAAACATGAACTCACGACACAACAAATAGAAGGAAAGACGTGTTGGACACAAGTATACGTAAATTATAAACACAAATAACATTAATAAAACATGAATTCACGACACAACAAATGGAAGGAAAGACGTGTTGGACACAAGTATACGTAAATTATAAACACAAATAACATTAATTAAACATGAACTCACGTCAAAACAAATAGGAGGAAAGACGTGTTGGACACAAGTATACGTAAATTATAAACACAAATAACATTAATAAAACATAAACTCACGACAAAACAAATAGGAGGAAAGACGTGTTGGACACAAGGATACGTAAATTATAAATAGAAATAACATTAATAAAACATGAACTCACGTCAAAACAAATAGGAGGAAAGACGTGTTGGACACAAGTATACGTAAATTATAAACACAAATAACATTAATAAAACATGAACTCACGATAAAACAACTGGAGGAAAGACGTGTTGGACACAAGTATACGTAAATTATAAATAGAAATAACATTAATAAAACATGAACTCACGATAAAACAAATAGGAGGAAAGACGTGTTGGACACAAGTATACGTAAATTATAAACACAAATAACATTAATAAAACATGAACTCACGTCAAAACAAAAAGGAGGAAAGACGTGTTGGACACAAGTATACGTAAATTATAAATACAAATAACATTAATAAAACATGAACTCACGACAAAACAAATGGGAGGAAAAACGTGTTGGACACAAGTATACGTAAATTATAAACACAAATAACATTAATAAAACATGAACTCACGATAAAGCAAATGGGAGGAAAGACGTGTTGGACACAAGTATACGTAAATTATCAACACAAATAACATTAATAAAACATGAACTCACGACATATCAAATGGAAGGAAAGACGAACCGAATATCGTTTAAATGTGAAAATCGTAGCTTACATAACAACACAGAACCAAGTACGTGAAGACATGTAGTTTTGCAATATGAACATGATAAGTCATGAATGAGGAAAGGTCAAGATTGTGATTACGACAAATGGAACGTATCCGTGTTTATTGTGACATAAATATTCCGTAGTGGTTAACCAGGTAAAAGTTTCGAAATAGTGACTTCAACTTAACCGCTGGGATCCACTGCTTCGGTGGCTTCCTTCTTAGCAGCAACCCCTATTAGAACAATTTAAATCGTCGTTTTTGTTGTAAAGGTTCGTTCTTGACTGTCTCTCACTGTCAATTGTTTGGTGTATGTCAAGGTATGAAGCAGTCCTAGTGTTATTTGTGGTATCACTTTTCTTAAGCACAATTGGATAGACGCTATCAACAATATCACTAAACTTAGTGATAGGACATTATCTATATAGCGGAATGTGAAAACGGAACGGGTTAGCTTCTTTCTGCTTTTCTTGAGAAACACCTGTATGAAGTCTGCCTCCTATAAAGGAACAGGTCAACAGGAAGAGTAGCATTTGATTATGGAGTGTTGCAACGGTCAGTCTGATGTCCTTATCTATTTCTGCTTTACATAAACGATACTTAAGATGGGCTAATCTTTATCATACGACTATTCGCAGACAACTCCGTTGCATATATGGATGTAAAATACACTATCGACCCAGAAAATTTGCAACATGATCCAAGCAAAACCTTGCAATATGGAAACATGGAACAGAAAAATGGAAATTGTTTTTCATCCAGACAAATGTATCGTCCTGTGTGTCACTCGAAATAAAATTCGACCAAGTTTAGCTACAGTCTCCATGGTCATCCATCTAAATCAATAGAAGCATAATTCCATGTTCGAACAACCTGACGAGATTTAAAATTCACAGATTTAGTTAATAATGTCTACTCGAAATCCATTAAAACGTTTGGCTTACAACGTTAACACATTAGCATCAGTTCCACGTTCATAAAGGGACAAGCCTACACATATCTAATTAGACCATCATTTGAGTAGGCTTGCTCTGTCTCAGATCCCTAAACGTCACCTCAATTGATTTTGCCTATCCTGTTTAGATTCTTTCGTTTTCTTGCTCCCAAAGGCTTTTGAGTTATTTGGCCTTCAATTATTTTGGTTCTGAGTGCATCGAAATTATTCCAGAAACGCGTCGTGCACATTACATTTCATTTTGATAAATACGTTTATATTACAACAAAGGTGAAATCGATCAACTCGAAATGGAACATGCTACACCAATTGAACTGGCATAGTCTTGAAGACGGGCGTATATATGCTTGACTTGTCATTATGTATTAACTTGCAAACGAACATTTACCCATAAACAAAACAAAATTAATCACTAATGAGACAATTACGGAACATTTATTTCTCGTCTTCCATTATCCCTCCAAAGACAAACAAAAACAATCACGCATCATTTAGGGGTATGGGGGAAAACTGGTTGGATATAGCTCGGAATCATGATAATGTCTCCGAGTGGAGCGACATGTCTAACCGAGGGATGTTTCAGTGAGCTAGCACTATAAAAATCTAGCTAAGCGTGTTGTCCTTTGCATGAATGGCCAAATGAGCGATAAAAGCTCAACTCATCCTCTAGTTTGAAGCTACAGGATAAACTCACATCAAAAGATTACAATGACCTTACCCACGTCCACTGAGAGGGGGTCATCCGGGGCGACGCCCCGGAAACCATGAGTTTAGGGGCCCACAAGCCAAACGGGGGAAAAAATGAGGGTATCTCTTGAGCAAGGCAAACAAAATAAAATGCGTGCTTTCGTAAATATGTGAATAACAATTTCGTGTAGTGGATATACAATTCTTCATACAGAAGTAACCCCTCGTTTCAGGAATGAGCCCACTAATGACCTTCATTGGGCCCTTGATGATGCATGACAACATTTCTGTTACGGTGTATGGGGCACTGGACCATGTGCATATATTTAGTGATTTTCGACTTGTAAATGACTCGAGTGAGGGCCAAGCCCGACTACTTGGGCTCCCTTAAGAGCAACCATTGAAAATGGCAGATCGAAGGTTGCAGGTTGAGGGGCCCACTATTTTTTATATAAGGGCTCTGAAATATGTAGACCTAAGTGATTTGCTATAGACTTATATATAGCAAATTGGGACCTAGGCTTAGTCCTCTGAGAGTAGCAGATCAAGGATTGCAGGTGGAGGGGCTCATTAATGGCGATGAGACAGGATCCGACTTTTGTTAAGCTCAATTGATTCCGTTCAGGTGAGCCTTTATTTTTTATTTATTTATTAATTTCACTTCGTCCGTCACCACATTATCATTGTCACCCATTGCAAGATGCAAGATAAGCAAATCCATACAATAACCAAAGAGGCTTTGATAACTACTGTTGATTGCAATTATCATGATTACATAGTAATTTGTCAGATTTAGACTTTCATAGCTTTTTATCTTGTTCGTTGTATTTTTTCTGTAATCAGGAACTAGGGTTGCTCTGCAATTAGTATCTTTCTTTTATGAATATGAATAACTATGCATCATTGCATATTTCTTGAATTGACATGAAATAACTAGAATCTGATTTTATAATTTTCATAATGACAGACATTTCTTTTCTATTTTTTGTCAAATTTTCTATATCATTTCTCTAATCAACAATTGCTTTTGCTTAGATTTTTTTTGTTTTGTTTTTTTTTTCTTTTCTTTTGTTGTCCTTATACTTTAACCATAGCACACTAATCCATTATCATTTAAACGAAATCATATTGAAAAGACTGAATATTAGTCTTCACACAAATTGTACTAGAGTTGCCTCTCTTTCCTTGTCAATAATCATGAATATTGTATGTGTAATTTGCACTCTTCTATTAGTAATATATATGAATGAATATGCCATTTCAATAATATTTACATATATATGGTAATTCCACATTTACAGGGATCTTTATAGTGTCCCAAACAATAGACTAAATATGTCGAAATAAAGCAGAGTATTGTACTTTAATTATTTTCTCTCTTGATATTTCAATCATCAAAGCTTATTTTGCTATCATTAATTGCAAGTTAGTATTTGACAAATTCATGGACTATCCAAGAACAATTATCCTTTTAACTTAACGGTTATATTATTTATTTGAATTTCAATATAAAAATGCCAAAAACAAGTTCTTTTAATAATAACCTCAATATCGGCATGTGGAATATTCAAGGTCTAACTGAAGAAAAAACTGACGAACATGCATTCAAAAACTTTGTAAATAAATTGCATATTGTTAGCTTTGTAGAAACGTGAAATGACAGTGGTAAACCTGTTAATAATATATATAGTTTCCTTGTATTTGTAATAGTACTATGAAAAAACATCGAAAATCCAGGCGAGGTTCTGGTGGTATTGCAGTATATGTCAAAAATTGTATATCTAAAGGTGTATCTAGTTTGTCTAGTTGTCATAGTGATATTGTATGGATTTAACTGAACAGCAAATTATTTAACTTAAACAGAGATGTTTTTATTTCTGTAGTATATTTTTCACCTGATAACTCATCTGGTTGTACAGAGGATATACATGAAATTTATTCACATCTGGTTAGAAACATTGAACACTACAGCCAACTTGGAGATATTGTAATCCAAGGTGATTTCAATGCTTACAAAAACACAGTGCCTGACTTATATCAGAAAACGCTAAATTTCCTAGGCCAATTGACAATGATTACTCTATTTATTCCCATATTTCAAAAAATAATCTTGATAATAAGCCTACAAACAAAAGTGGTAAATTGTCAATCGACTTATACAAAGAATACTTAATGGTAGAACAGTTGGAGACCTTAGGGTGAAATGCACATGCATAGCCTACAATGGCCGCTGCGTTGTTGATTACACATTAGTTTCCTGTAATCTATTACATGGAATTGACAATTATATAGTAAATGATTTCACTTCATTATCTGACCATTGTCCAATAAGCTGTTCTATCCTTGCTTGTTTTCAAGGAGATAAAAATGGTATGAATGCAAATCTAGATCACCTACCAGGTAAATTAATTTGGGATGAGGGAGCATTTAGTCGGTATAATACTAATATTCAGAATATACAAGTGACACAAAAACTTTTTGAGTGATGGGAAAACTGACTGTGAAACTGCTGTAAAAAACTTGAACTCAATATTATGTGTTACTCCTCTTAAATCAACACAGTTTGTTAAAAAGAGAATGGGGAAAAGTTCAAGTAAACAAAATAAAAAGCCCTGGTTCTCTGACTCCTACCATGACCTGTATATAACTGTTAAAAATACTGTTCTTTAGTAAATAAATTTCCTGAAAACGGATCCTACAGAAAAGTTTTTTATTCGTTTCGTTCTAAATGATAAGGGCAGAAATTGGCCTAAAATATAAGCAAATTATAAATGAAGCATATAGCATTCGTTTTTTCTTAATTTTATAAGACCTTTACACCAACTACTATTTTGGAAACAATTTGCCATATTTGAACGTGCGATGACGTCACACTAGTCAATGAAAAGTCTATCGTTTCGCGAAAATATATGAAATCTAACAAGAAATGTGTATTTAATGTCAATTTTCAGTATAACCACAAGCTGGTACCAACGGCACATATTAGTATGATGTTTAATATACATAAACACATATCTCATTTTATTTTTGTGTTGGTACCCGAGTGTGGAGAGTATGAAATCTGCAATCAAAACATAATTTTAAGGTCGATTTCTCGTGAGCGCCATTTTTTATTGACCGTTTTCATCCGAATATACAGAAATAGAAATCGGCGAATGTCGACCTTTTAATCTCATCCAAAATAAATTTGGTTATCGTATTTGTTTTGTAACAGGAGTAAAACTTGTACTATTTTATGAAAAAGTCTTGACGTTATTTGAATAGAAAACATGGTTCAATTTTGGAGTTGATTTACTGCCGACCTGATTGTGCATCGAGTCCGACGTGTTTTTGTTCTAACCCTCAGTGGAATTTCATATGTTACTATGCTAAAGTATACTTTAATATTATCCCTACAATTCACAGAAAGTACATAAAACAAAACAAACAACCAAAAAAAAATCATGTAATATAGGAGAGTTTGCCGTGATGTCACAGGCTTGAGAATTTACCTGTCTGGTTGGTAAGAAATGGAAAATTTACATTGTCTTTCATTGAAGACTCAACTTTAAATTGTCATTATTTTCTTGTTATTTAAGATAATTCAATAATTCTTTCAGAAGTGAAAATTAGTACATCAGATTGTCTTAGAAATTAATTCATTGGACATGTAAACGACACATCGGAACATTCTATTTTTAGTAGTCCCTTTGCTTTTTATCATTTTTTTTATTTTTTTATTTTGACAAATATATTTTATTTAGCTCTTTCGCAAAGTCAATTCCCGATGAATAATTGTAATAACGTAAATTTGATTTATAATAACCTAATTCTACCCTCTCAATATTCACGTTGCGGTGGCGTAATGGATAGCACACATGACCGCCGATAATAACATCGTGAGATCGAATCCCCGATTTATTCTGGGGTTTTTTTTTGACAAAATTATTATGCATCATAAGAAAGAAATGCTGATGTGCTAACATTATTTAATGTTAAAATAACCGTTAAAACAAAATATCAAATGTCCATAGATTATGACACTTCATTTTGGGTTAACTACTCAGAGCAAACTTTATTAAAGCATGACAAATAAAATAACTTGATATTTATTATACAGACACAAAATGAAATTCACATGTTCAGATGTTGGGAACTTATTAATGATTATTTTGATAAATTGTCATTATATTAAAGTTTTTTCCCCATTTTCCATGATATTACAATTTACATACAGATACTTATTTGATATCGGAACTTCAGTATCCATTCATTGGAGTGTTAGAATGTAAGTTTAATCTTGATGGATTATTGCAAGTAAATTATGAACCGACTATAATGAGACTAAAAACATGTAAATAAAAAAATATAAAACAACACAAATCATCATTTAAAAAAAAAATTGGAACAATATTGATTATCAAATAGCATGTATGAATCTATTGACGCTATACATTCCCCAGTTACTTAAGCTATGAAATGTTGGGTAGTATAATAAGATAGAAATATAGACGGGTTTTTCAAATTATTCCCCTTAGTACTGCACGCCGCCGCTAGGTGACATAATTGTTCCGTCCGCCATTAAGGTAGTGAATGTAGAAAAACACGCAGAAACAACAAGCATTACATACTCGCAGCAGTTTACGATTTTTGAAGGAAAATGCATGTTTGTTTCCTAATCTTAATAACAGATACAATGTATGATTCATACTATATAAAAGTGTTTGTTATTGTGTGTTCTTTGATATAAATAATCGCGTCACAAAGCCCCCCCCCCCCCCATAGGTAAAATCAATTATTTGTGATCAATTATTCCAAGTGGTGATTTAATAAGATTATACACTTCATACAGTATATATGTAAAACTACGTTTATTTAGTAAAATCATTACACACACAGGTCTACATATTTATACACAAACAAGAACAACAATCGATGTTTTATTTCTAACCATGACAGGATATTATTCCCTACAAAATCTTGTTAAACACATGTAATCATGAAATATATTTGTAAACAAATTCTTACTAACTTCAACTTTCTTCTATTATTACTGACAATTAATAAAAAGGTAATGCAATACACACTTAAAAAGAACATGGGTGAAATTAGAATTATAACACACACTAACCACACCCCCCCTTTTTTATTTTAGGAATTTACTCTGATGTGTTACTCGTCATCTCATCAGCAATGGTGACTACTCGTATGTTCGACTGTTCGTATAGTTTCACTCGGCAACCAAGCTACCAGGCCTTCTACAAGCTAAACCTTTTGAAATTCCAAATCTACCTGCTAAATCATTAAACAGTAAATTTAATTTTAGTTTCATTAACATAAGAAGCAACTGATCGTCGACATCAAGTTGGAAAGATAATGTATTTTCTATTTTCATTAGTTCAACCAAAGTAAAAAAATACCTCTTTCGCTACCCCGGTAACAGAGTGGCAATCTCTCACTATACTGCCTTTTGGCGACAACGTACCGGTTTCAGTCATAACTTGAACACCCTTTTCGTCCATGCAAAGTATTTTTGTCTGTGTAAACGTAGTCTGGTTGTTAGTCCATGGTTTCTCGTATGTGTTATTAATCTTTTCCCTAAAAGTCTGAATATTTGTATTGTATCCCGGCGATAACACTTGACATTTCAAGAACATTAAACTCACAGATAGATTCTGGAAGGTGTCCCATTTTATGTCCTGAAGATGTAGAAACAGGATCACCGGAATATATCCCCGCACCGCTTTCTTCCTGTATTAGTTTCGTTTTTTACTTTCGGGTTCATGTCTCATAAGATTTCGCCGACTAGGGGTTGTCTTTTGTTCATACCCCAGCTTCAGTTGTGGAATTTGGTTTCTTTCTGTCGACTTTCCGTCCAAAAATTGTTCCGAGCAAACAAATACCTACTTAAGGAGGGTTTTTTTATTTAAAGCGCTTGCCCACTGTAATCGTATGGACTCTTTAGAGGGCATCGTATGTTGTCTATATGGAATCATACAAGAACAGTTTTCATGTTTTTGTTTATGTAATTCAGAAAAAGTTTGTTTTCATTCATTTAATTTACAGCGATTATTTGAACAACCTTTGACGGCACTCGAATTTCCACCACTTTTTTTATATTTTACTTCACTTCCCATAATATAAATACAAGAAATAATACCTAAAAAAATTCGATGTGAAAATAAAAGACAGCTAATGTTTGCTATAGATTATTGATGCACGTATGTTATCTTTCACGACTGCTATGGCCGACGCAGCACGTGACATCTTAATGGCAGCGTCCGTGGTTTTGAGATAAGCAGGTGACAAACCCATCTATAGCTGATAATTTTCTAGTACAAATTCTGAATCATTAGTAAAAGTTATCGTTGTTTACCACCAAATAAGCAATTCTTCAGCTGTACCATGGCGAGAGCAAGTTAAGTTTATATCAAAATGGTGATGTCCACTTTGTTCTAGACTTACACACTGAGTTGGAATTTGCAGTGCCATCTCACTCTTCCGCGGTTAGACATGAAGATTCACATACATTTTTGTATTATCATGATTCCGAGCCAACCAGTCTTTGTTCTAATGCTTTACTAACGTCTGCCTAGCAGAAATGCAACACATACCAATTGCATATTCTTTGGTTTGACACGACCAGGGCTCCAAAACAATGGCCGGCCATACTCCAGAGGAGGGCGTTAATCAATATACAACGATGCAGTTATCATAGCTCAGATGAACATAGTAGTATTGATATATAAACAAATATGACAAAGTCTTCATCTTTTTTATTCATTTTGTTTTTGTTTTCTTTAGAATCCCCCTTATACAACTTTTAATCATAAAAATGAAAACGAAATAACGTTAGAGAAATGAAGTAAGGAAGACGGATAGCATGATAAAGGTTAAAGATTGCTATCGTTGCCTTGCTTAGTGCCGACTGAAAAAAGGAACTGAAATTGATCACTTTTATACAATTTAAGATCATAAAGGGGTTTAAAAAAGCAAAGAACACGATTTATTCTCATAATGAAATACATGTATATATTTACGGTAAGCATATCGTGTATGGCCGAATTTTTTCTCCAAATAGTAATAGCATATTATACATGAACATTAAAACTCAAAAGCAGAAATAGGAGAAATTATAAAGTTAAGAAAAAAAGACCGTTAGAAAGGGTTATATATAAGAATACCTAAATGTTGCATTATTGTGACCAGAGATTGATGTGTGGTTATTGTGATGTGCTCGTCTCATGGATATTGACTTTCGTAATGACTGTAATGCATATCTCATCGACACTAAAGACTTACTTGAATCCCAGTTAATTGATGATGACAATGAAGTGAAGCTTATACTGAAGAATATAATGCACCTATGAAATTGGATATTTTCGAGAAGCATTATTAGTTTTGATTACCATTATCACATAGCAGTACAAGTATGTACCATTGTCCATCGATCTGCACGTCCATACGACCATGCACCCTAGATTTTAGTTAGCTTATAGATATGCGTCAAAATCTTGAATATAATAAATGGTATTGTCACGATAGTACATTAATTATATTTTGTATTGGATAATGCCTGATTTTCTCCTTGATATCTCATTTTTACCTCCGTGTTACCCTTAAGTACCGTTGCTAATTGTGTAGGAATAGATTCAACTTTAATTTACTAGATAGGTATGATTAAGCAATGGGTTTTGATAAAAAGAACAACAGTATGTACTAATGGTTAGGTCACTGCTTACTGAGAGTTAGGATATTATGTTGTGCCTTTAAGACATCAGATACTAGATATAGCTTAGCAATCATATGATTCCCCGATAGTACATATATGTTGGGCATTGTGTTGTCTGTTTTCCCCCATTATAAGGTTTTATATCTCGGGTATTATCAATTTGAAGAAAACAAATCTGAACTTCTAGCAATAAAGTGATTTCTTAGGTTTTCATGATGTATTTGATTATAATAGTATTCTAGTTTTTTAAGGTATGCAAGTAAAATAAAATTAAGAAGATTTAACATCTTAAGGTCTACGTTAATTTGTCATTTTTTCTTTTCTGTTTGATGCTTAAGTGCTTCCTCGTTCGGACAAACTTAAGCCCCTGTTAAACGGTAAAGCAAGTATCATGATACTTGTATCATCAACCAAAAAATACAGTGTAAACAGTGTTATTAGTATGTATCATGTAACTGTTAGCAGTTGGATTATACACACTTTGGGATAGAACATGTTCTATTCTGCATAGCAAGGATCACGATACATTTGATCTCAGACCAATCAGAGATCTTGGTTTGAGGTCAGGAGGTTACAACATCATCAACAAATAAAAGCACATGATCAGCACATGGTAGATAAAACATGACTGGAAAGGGGAAAAAAGTAGTGATGCTATTTGGTCAAAGCAACAGAGGGAGAGTCT
>MJUT01057118.1:1168997-1181957 GCA_002080005.1 Gigantidas platifrons
TTGGTATGTTGGTCATTGGATGTTCTGTTGCCCTCGATGGTAAATTGATACTGTTATTCATCATGTTGGCATGTTGGTTATTGGATGTTCTGTTGACATTAGTGTTTTTGTATACTATGTTCATAGTGGTTATTTTACGTTTTGACAAGCAAAGCAAAACAAAACGGTTAAGAACAAAACTTTACGACAAAACAGCTGATTCAAATTTTCCCATTGGTACTTTGCATTTATATATAACAACATTCCTGCTGCATTTGCATTTGGAATACAATTACTAAGTTGATACGGTATGCCGGGTTTTATGGATCCTATCAGAGTTTCCGTGATAGACGGTTGTTGCTAACAAAGTGGCTACTGAACCACTTATTCCTAGTGGTTATATGTATGTCATCAATTTGAAGGTTTTATGGTCGCCATAATGACTGTAAACCGTGATGGAAGCGGAAGATTTGGCGCCGTAAAATCTGATTCAACCCAATTTGACACAGAAAACTCAATTGAACAAAACTACGTGACTATGCAATTTCGCAAGACACTATTATATCTTACAACTACACTAGACACAAATCAAGGGCATGTGGTGACCTATTTCTCAAAGTCACAAGGAGCAGCACCTTAACAACAATCATAAATAGAGATGAACTATTTGATTATGTCATTTTTGTCTGATCGATTGCTTTTATTTATCATTGTTAAGTTCACTCATTAATAGCTGAAAACAGCAAAAAGAGCGTCTGAACATATGGATGGGGGATAATGGAAGTTGTACCCTCAACACTCTGGGAAATTGGGAGAGGGGCAAATCTATATCGACATATATGTGTAACATTAAATAGTGTCCGCCGTGAAATAGTGTCCGCCCTTACAATTGTCTCCTATGATAAAGTCTGAGGACAGAATAAAGCACAGCGATGACTTCGTTCGGTCTGTGTAAGGTTTGTCATTACAAATATAATACAACCGGACCCAATTTCACATATGCACTTAGGAAGAATTATGAGTACGATGTATTTTTAGTGTTGTACTATGTAGTAGGTACAGTTATACAGTATTACTTTTCTTGGCACCAATTGTAGCATGTCGATCATTTTTGTCTGCTTATAATACTTCTAATCTTCCCCCATCAATACAGGGTATTGTTGCAAACATATGACAAAAGTATCGAATAATATATTTGAGTGGTAATAGAATTGCGAACCCTTTAATAACATCTTAAACTTTAGCATATATTGGTCGGTTGTATACTACACTGTATTGCTATTGTGAAGAACGGCCTATATCTAATGCTCTTTTATTATTATAATGGTCATATGATGTTGCATTTGCCATGGTTTGGTTTATGGTTTATGGTGTTTCACGTCACAGTCAACAATATTTCAGTTATATCAATGCGGTCAGTTTTATTTGTAGGGGAAACTAAAGTACCCGCAGAAAATCCCCGACTTGCCGCAAGTCACTGACATACCTTATTACATAATGTAGCATAGAGTACACCTCGCCATGAACGTTAGTGGTGATACGCACTGATTGCACAGGTAGTTGTAAATCAAACTACCATCCGATCACGACGGATATGTCAGTATGGGTATGCGATGTCCTATTGACAAAATTGGTATGTTGGTCATTGGATGTTCTCTTGCCCTCGATGGTAAGTTGATGTTCTTATTCATCATGTTGGCATGTTGGTTATTGGATGTTCTGTAGGCCATGACGGTTATTGGATGTTCTGTTGACATTAGTGTTTTTTGATACTATGTTAATAGTAGTTATTTTACGTTTTGACAAGCATAAGCAAAAAAACCCGTTAAGAACAAAACTTTACGACGAAATAGCTGATTTAAATTTTCCTATTGGTACTTTGCATTTATATGTAACAACATTCCTGCTGCATTTGCATTTGGAATACAATTACTAAGTTGATTCGGTATGCCGGGTTTTATGGATCCTATCAGGGTTTCCGTGATAGACGGTTGTTGCTAACAAAGTGGCTACTGAACCCCTTTTTCCTAATGATTATATGTACGTTTGAACGTTTCATGGTCGCCATCATGACTTTTAACCGTAATGTAAGCGTGAGGTTTGGCGCCGTAAAATCTGATTCAACCCACTATTTCTTTGGAAATGTCTGTACGAAGTCAGGGCCATTGCGGTCAATTCCGATAGATCTTTGCTGTGCAAATTTCGGCTTAGTGCATATTCTCTAGCCATTGAAAAAGGTCGTTACTCAAATATAGAGAGACAGATCCGTGTCTGTCTCTCATGTGATACAGGAGAAGTTGAGAACGAATATCATTACTTTTCAACATGTCCACATTATATATCTTTAAGAAAAACATTCCTACAAAAAGTTAACATTAAAAGAGTTTACTCAAATATTTCATTAAGACACATGTCTTAACGTTTTAATAGCATTTTGCCGGTCACTCTTAACATTACAGTCATCTTTTAAAATATTGTTTCTTAATGAGAAAGGCCATTTAGAAACTGTGGCTATTCTAATATAGCACTACATACCACTGTCATTCCATGAATCTGTTATTCTGTATTTTTTCAGTTTATGCCATAGCCATTTATTGTAAATGTGTTCGTGCAAATACAATATTGTCTATTGTCTAATAAATATAGTGTGTATTGTTTATTGTCAATAATGTGAGCCTCTGGTTTTGTTAGCTTATATAATGCTTTCGTGTATGATATGTATGCACCTGTTGTAATTTAACATAAAACATACAATATTCTCATTATAAATATATCATAAACTAAATCAAGATGGTCAACTATTTATATACATCTCATAGCAAAGGACGGAAGCAACGAGTTCGGCGGAAAAATTAAGAATTGACCTTCCTTGTATACACAGTCATTTTCTGCTTGAAATGCAAAAGATAGGACCAACTTAAGCATTATAATAGAATGAAAAATTACCACAAATTTATATGTGCATGTTATTTTTCTTCTAAAATCTATCCTTGGAGCCCATTTGGTCAATGTCAGATTATGGGCGGGAAAAATGAATGCAAGTTCGGCATGTACAGTTTCCTCTTATTGTCAAAGTAGTTCGGCATATCTCTAGAAAGCTAGTTGTAATGTTGACTTCCTGGATCGATACGATTGGATAATATATGAAACACCTGGCAATACTGAATTATTCGTTTAAGATAAGGGCGTTGTTGTATGACACAAAAAACTCAATTGAACAAAACTACGTGACTATGCAATTTCACAAGACACTATTATATCTTACAACTACGCTAGACACAAATCAAGGGCATGTGGTGACCTATTTCTGAAAGTCACAAGGAGCAACACCTTAACAACAATCATAAATAGAGATGAACTATTTGATTATGTCATTTTTGTCTGATCGATTGCTTTTATTTATCATTGTTAAGTTCACTCATTAATAGCTGAAAACAACAAAAATAGCGTCTGAACATATGGATGGGGGATAATGGAAGTTGTACCCTCAACGCTCTGGGAAATTGGGAGAGGGGCAAATCTATATCGACATATATGTGTAACATTAAATAGTGTCCGCCGTGAAATAGTGTCCGCCCTTACAATTGTCTCCTATGATAAAGTCTGAGGACAGAATAAAGCACAGCGATGACTTCGTTCGGTCTGTGTAAGGTTTGTCATTACAAATATAACACAACCGGACCCAATTTCACATATGCACTTAGGAAGAATTACGAGTACGATGTATTTTTAATGTTGTACTATGTAGTAGATACATTTATACAGTATTACTTTTCTTGGCACCAATTGTAGCATGTCAATAATTTTTGTCTGCTTATAATACTTCCAATCACCCCCATCAATACAGGTTATTGTGGCAAACATATGACAAAAGTATCGAATAATGTATTTGAGTGGTAATAGAATATCGAGCCCTTTAATAACATCTTAAACTTTAGCATCTATTGGTCGGTTGTATACGACACTGTATTACTATTGTGTAGAACGGCCTATTTCTAATGTTCTTTTATAATTATAATAGTCATATGATGTTGCATTTGCCATGGTTTGGTTTATGGTTTATGGTGTTTAACGTCACAGTCAACAATGTTTCAGTTATATCGTGGTGGTCAGTTTTATTGGTGGGGGAAACTGAAGTACCCGCAGAAAATCCCCGACCTGCCGCAAGTCTCTGACACACCTTATTACATAATGTAGCATAGAGTACACCTTGCCATGAACGGGTTTCGTTCTCACAACGTTAAAGGTGATACGCACTGATTGCACATGCAGTTGTAAATTAAACTACCATACTATCACGACGCATAGGTCAGTATGGGTATGCGATGTCCTATTGACAAAATTGGTATGTTGGTCATTGGATGTTCTGTTGCCCTCGATGGTAAATTGATTCTGTTATTCATCATGTTGGTATGTTGGTCATTGGATGTTCTGTTGCCCTCGATGGTAAATTGATACTGTTATTCATCATGTTGGCATGTTGGTTATTGGATGTTCTGTTGACATTAGTGTTTTTTTATACTATGTTCATAGTGGTTATTTTACGTTTTGACAAGCATAAGCAAAACAAAACCGGTTAAAAACAAAACTTTACGACAAAACAGCTGATTCAAATTTTCCCATTGGTACTTTGCATTTATATGTAACAACATTCCTGCTGCATTTGCATTTGGAATACAATTACTAAGTTGATACGGTATGCCGGGTTTTATGGATCATATCAGGGTTTCCGTGATAGACGGTTGTTGCTAACAAAGTGGCTACTGAACCACTTATTCCTAGTGGTTATATGTATGTCATCAATTTGAAAGTTTTATGGTCGCCATCATGACTGTAAACCGTGATGGAAGCGGAAGATTTGGCGCCGTAAAATCTGATTCAACCAATTTGACACAGAAAACTCAATTGAACAAAACTACGTGACTATGCAATTTCGCAAGACACTATTATATCGTACAACTACACTAGACACAAATCAAGGGCATGTGGTGACCTATTTCTGAAAGTCACAAGGAGCAACACCTTAACAACAATCATAAATAGAGATGAAATATTTGATTATGTCATTTTTGTCTGATCGATTGCTTTTATTTATCATTGTTAAGTTCACTCATTAATAGCTGAAAACAGCAAAAAGAGCGTCTGAACATATGGATGGGGGATAATGGAAGTTGTACCCTCAACGCTCTGGGAAATTGGAAGAGGGGCAAATCTATATCGACATATATGTGTAACATTAAAGAGTGTCCGCCGTGAAATAGTGTCCGCCCTTACAATTGTCTGTTATGATAAAGTCTGAGGACAGAATAAAGCACAGCGATGACTTCGTTCGGTCTGTGTAAGGTTTTTCACTACAAATATAACACAACCGGACCCATTTTCACATATGTACTTAGGAAGAATTACGAGTACGATGTATTTTTAATGTTGTACTATGTAGTAGATACAGTTATACAGTATTACCTTTCTTGGCACCAATTGTCGCATGTCGATCATTTTTGTCTGGTTATAATACTTCCAATCTGCCCCCCAATCAATACAAGGTATTGTGGCAAACATAAGACAAAAGTATCGAATAATGTATTTGAGTGGTAATATAATTGCGAGCCCTTTAATAACATCTTAAACTTTAGCATCTATTGGTCGGTTGTATACGACACTGTATTACTATTGTGTAGAACGGCCTATATCTAATGTTCTTTTATAATTATAATAGTCATATGATGTTGCATTTGCCATGGTTTGGTTTATGGTTTATGGTGTTTAACGTCACAGTCAACAATGTTTCAGTTATATCGTGGTGGTAAGTTTTATTGGTGGGGGAAACTGAAGTACCCGCAGAAAACGCCCGACCTGCCGCAAGTCACTGACACACCTTATTACATAATGTAGCATAGAGTACAACTCGCCATGAACGGGGTTCGTTCTCACAGCGTTAGTGGTGATACGCACTGATTGCACAGGTAGTTGCAAATCAAACTACCATACTATCACGACGCATAGGTAAGTATGGGTATGCGATGTCCTATTGACAAAATTGGTATGTTGGTCATTGGATGTTCTGTTGCCCTCGATGATAAATTGATTCTGTTATTCATCATGTTGGTATGTTGGTCATTGGATGTTCTGTTGCCCTCGATGGTAAATTGATACTGTTATTCATCATGTTGGCATGGTTATTGGATGTTCTGTTGACATTAGTGTTTTTATACTATGTTCATAGTGGTTATTTTACGTTTTGACAAGGATAAGCAAAACAAAACCGGTTAAGAACAAAACTTTACGACAAAACAGCTGATTCAAATTTTCCCATTGGTACTTTGCATTTATATGTAACAACATTCCTGCTGCATTTGCATTTGGAATACAATTACTAAGTTGATACGGTATGCCGGGTTTTATGGATCCTATCAGGGTTTCCGTGATAGACGGTTGTTGCTAACAAAGTGGCTACTGAACCACTTATTCCTAGTGGTTATATGTATGTCATCAATTTGAAGGTTTTATGGTCGTCATCATGACTGTAAACCGTAATGGAAGCGGGAGATTTGGCGCCGTAAAATCTGATTCAACCCAATTTGACACAGAAAACTCAATTGAACAAAACTACGTGACTATGCAAATTCGCAAGACACTATTATATCTTACAACTACACTAGACACAAATCAATGGCATGTGGTGACCTATTTCTGAAAGTCACAAGGAGCAACACCTTAACAACAATCATAAATAGAGATGAAATATTTGATTATGTCATTTTTGTCTGATCGATTGCTTTTATTTATCATTGTTAAGTTCACTCATTATTAGCTGAAAACAGCAAAAAGAGCGTCTGAACATGTGGATGGGGGATAATGGAAGTTATACCCTCAACGCTCTGGGAAATTGGGAGAGGGGCAAGCCTATATCGACATATATGTGTAACATTAAATAGTGTCCGCCGTGAAATAGTGCCCGCCCTTACAATTGTCTCCTATGATAAAGTCTGAGGACAGAATAAAGCACAGCGATGACTTCGTTCGGTCTGTGTAAGGTTTTTCATTACAAATATAACACAACCGGACCCTTTTCACATATGTACTTAGGAAGAATTACGAGTACGATGTATTTTTAATGTTAGACTATGTAGTAGGTACAGTTATACAGTATTACCTTTCTTGGCACCAATTGTAGCATGTCGATCATTTTTGTCTGGTTATAATACTTCCAATCAGCCCCCATCAATACAGGGTATTGTGGCAAACATAAGACAAAAGTATCGAATAACGTATTTGAGTGGTAATAGAATTGCGAGCCCTTTAATAACATCTTAAACTTTAGCATATATTGGTCGGTTTTATACTATACTGTATTGCTATTGTGAAGAACGGCCTATATCTAATGTTCTTTTATAATTATAATGGTCATATGATGTTGCATTTGCCATGGTTTGGTTTATGGTTTATGGTGGTTAACGTCACAGTCAACAATGTTTCAGTTATATCGTGGTGGTCAGTTTTATTGGTGGGGGAAACTGAAGTACCCCCAGAAAACCCCCGACCTGCCGCAAGTCACTGACACACCTTATTACATAATGTAGCATAGAGTACACCTCGTCATGAACGGGGTTCGTTCTCACAGCGTTAGTGGTGATACGCACTGATTGCACAGGTAGTTGTAAGTCAAACTACCATACTATCACGACGCATAGGTCAGTATGGGTATGCGATGTCCTATTGACAAAATTGGTATGTTGGTCATTGGATGTTCTGTTGCCCTGGATGGTAAATTGATACTGTTATTCATCATGTTGGTATGTTGGTCATTGGATGTTCTGTTGCCTTCGATGGTAAATTGATACTGTTATTCATCATGTTGGCATGTTGGTTATTGGATGTTCTTTTGACATAAGTGTTTTTTTATACTATGTTCATAGTGGTTATTTTACGTTTTGACAAGCATAAGCAAAAAAAAACCGGTTTAGAACAAAACTTTGCGACAAAACAGCTGATTCAAATTTTCCCATTGGTACTTTGCATTTATATGTAACAACATTGCTGCTGCATTTGCATATGGAATACAATTACTAAGTTGATACGGTATGCCGGGTTTTATGGATCCTATCAGGGTTTCCGTGATAGACGGTTGTTGCTAACAAAGTGGCTACTGAACCACTTATTCCTAGTGGTTATATGTATCTCATCAATTTGAACGTTTTATGGTCGCCATCGTGACTTTTAACCGTAATGGAAGCGGGAGGTTTGGCGCCGTAAAATCTGATTCAACCCAATATTTCTTTGGAAATGTCTGTACAAAGACAGGGCCATTGCGGTTTTCCCAGTTTTCCGGTTGTTGACTGATTTTGACTGTTTGTTATGAGTTTTGCATTTCTGTTTGGAAAATTGCTCGGTGTTCGGTAATTTTGTTATTACCCTTATTGGTTTAGCGTTACGTAATATCAGTGTCACACATGTCTTCGGATATGTCCTGTCCTCATTTCTTCTAGTGGTTCCTAAACTGATTACCATTGCCTCCTCATGCAATAGCATTAAAGCAGTTGACTTCTTTAGTCATTTAGAAACCATCCCCTCTCGAATCTAACAGACGTATTAAATAATCGGTCCAACTTTATTTCATATAAAAGAATGACCATCATAGATAGACATATCTTGTAGCAACAAGGGAAACATTATTTCAGGCAAAAAGCTATGTGAAGCTGACATCAAAATATTCGAGTGTTTGATCCACAACGTATCTGTTATGCTTGATGAACGTGTATTTCAATAGACAGTCGACACTCCTAATGGTACCAACTGTGCCCCTCTTCATATATACTTTTTCATTTATTTGCATGAAGTAACTTCTCAAGAAAAACGTAAACAGCTATTCAGGTCCTTTCATTTCACGTTTCTGTATATAGATTATATCATTTCAATAAATATTGCCAAGATGATTATGTTGATCCCATCTAACAAGTTGAACCGGGCATAAATGACACAACAGGTACAACTAGGTCTGCTTCATACCTTTGCCTACGCCAAGAAATAGATAGTGAGCGCCGGTTTCAAACTTAACTTTCCGACAAAAGAGATGATTTCAATATTCCCATTGTGAATATTTTCCATTTAGATGTAGCATCATGCCACCAGCACTACATAAGGATTATACCTCTCTCAGTTGATACGGTATTCAGAGTTTGCGGTTCCTTTTATGAATTTCGTTGATAGAGGGATGCTACTTACGAGAAAGCTACTTAACCAAGGGTTTCTAGTGGTTAGGTTCAAGTCATCACTTCTAAATAAACGTTAGAGAAAACAAAAGGGGAATCAAAGATGGACAATCCAGAGAAACTTGCAACATAGACGAAGAAAAACAAACAAAAACATAATACAATATGTGTTGGACACAACTATGCGCAAGCTAACATATATAGCCTAAATATTGACACTTGGTTAACCGTTACCGAATATCTGTGTTACACATCTTAACGGATATTTCCTGTTCTCCTTTCCCCTAGTGGTGAAGAAACTGACTACCACTCCGGAATACCCGAGCTCACCCAGGTCTCCTCATTCAATGGCATTAAAGCAGTTGACCTCTATATTATTTACGAAACTAAAAGACGGATTAAAGAATCGGTTCAACTTTATTTCATAAAAAAGAATGACCAGCATAGATAGACATATCTTGTAGCAACAAGGGAAAACTGTTTCTGGCAAAAAGCTATGTGATGCTCACATCACAATATTCGAGTGTTTTATCGACAACGTATTTGTTATGCTTGATGAACGTGTGTTTCAATGGACAGTCGACACTCCTAAGGGTACCAACTGTGCTCCTCTTTATACAGACTTCTTCATTTATTTGCATGAAGTGGACATCGATGCAGGAACTTCTCAAAAGAAACGAAAATAGCTGGTCAGGTCCTTTAATTTTACGATTCTCTAAATAGATTATATATTTTCACTAAATATTGCAAGATGACAGACAACACAGTGTCCAAAACAAAGGACAAACAACGATCTACAAAGCATATACATAAAACTAAGGATCGAGTAACATGAGCCCCACTAAGAACGGGGAGCGAACTCGTGTTCTTCGGAATGGTAAGCTGTTCCTGCTCCACTAGTGGCACCCGTCGTGTTAATCTAGTTACAAACCCAGTGGTAAGACATGAATGGGTTTTAGTGGGGTCTGTGTTGCTCAATCTCTGATCTTCTGCGTAGGGTTTACGGATCGATATCCGTTTTCGCTTGGATAATGTATTGTTTGCCCTTTATCCATTTACATCTTTTGCTTACCACTTTGGTGTCTTCAATAGTTTCTGCAGTGGTGCTTGTGTTGGTTGATCTTTGATCTTCTCTGTAGGGTTATGTCGGCCATAATTTGTATTATTGTTCTTTGATTTTTAGCGATTAGAGTGTCTGTCCTTCGATTAGCAGCTTTAGTATATTCGGTATATTCAGACTATTTTCATATGATGTCACATGCCCTTTTAATGGCCATGGTGTAATCTGTATATACTGTTGGCAATGATGGTCAAGTTTGAATTAAATTTCTTCTTTGCCTATAGAAGTTGAATACCATATTCAAAGCAATACTATTGTAATAAGCAACACTATAGTACATCCAAACGAACTAACAAGCATTGGGATGCGAGGTATCAGAGATAATGAAAAGTGGTTGCTTCTGTCGGATAAACATAGTCCCATCCATGCACAACGTTTGTTACAAAGAAATTAGGTTAACGATATATAAATGATGATTATAGTGTAGTGTTCTATATGGAACAGGATACACTTTAGAGGGTTGCTGTTAACAAGGAAGCTACTGAACCAAGGATTCTTCTTAGTTAAGTTGAAGTCATCACTTCGAAAGTTTTATGGTCGCCGCCATGACTTGGTTGACTGCTATGGAATATCTACGTCACAAATGACCACGGATATGTTCCACTTGTCGTAAACACTTTCCGATTCTTTTCTCGTTCATGACTTATCACCGGGTTTGTCACTAGATTAACACCACGGGTGCCACTAGTGAAGCAGAAACTGCATACCTTTTCGGAGCACCTTAGTTCATCCCTGGTTTTTAATGGGTTTCGTGTTACATGATGCTTAGTTTGATATGTATGTTTTATAGTTCATTGTTTGTCCTTTTGTACCTTTTCTTGTGGCCATTGTGTTGTCTGTTCTTCTTCAATATACGGATTCTGATTACCTCTTTGGTATCTTAAGATTTTTCTTATCAACGTCTTACCCCAGATGTCTGTAGAGTGTTCATGTTATTCGATCTTTTTGTCGTACAATATGAGACATTGACGTTGTTTTGTTTGTTTATCTGTGGTGGTTTCTACTGTTCCAGCAAATTTTGCAAAACATTTTAATAGGAAGAGCCATCCGAAGAAATAATCAAGAATGGACTAATTTTAAGATTCATGAACCATGCGAATTACATGGTCTCTCTTCCGGTGTTTGTGTGTGCTGTAGCATTGACTCTTCGTCTATTCGTTTATTGCTCTTTGTTTTTATGTGTCAGAATTTTATTTGTTTATGTTGTCCACACTCGTGGTCCGAAAAAAATCAACACAAGACATATTACATACACGGTATAAACTGTATATCAAGAAGGTAAACATATAATAATAATTGAAATTAAAGGTTTTAAATTCACATAGAGTTAATTAAGGAATATTTGAAATTGTTGAACATGTTATACGATATAACCTGGTTTGGGTAAGTTTATGCTTAATAAATCGCGAAGTGGTTTATGAAAATCGTAAACTGACTCAAGCCAGGTTATGCAAGTGTAACCTGTTCAACAATTTCAAATATTCCTTATAATTTAATTTTTACAACAAAATTTAATGATTCCTCGATTTTAATTACGATTATTTCATGTGACTATTTGAATTTGTCTTTGGCGGATGAACACGTTTGTGGCGTCACAATACCAACCCAGGTTATCAAATATAGCCAAAATTTCCCCAGGCGGATTAGCCAATCAGATTGAAATATTCAAATCAAATCAAATTATTATCAATTAACTTAAGCACCCTTTTCCAGGGCGTACGGGCTGCAGGTAAAGGGGCATATCCCCCACTTCCATAAACGTGGAAAGGGTGGGGGAGGGCAGAACTATGATTTTACTCCTTCCCCTGATTTGAAAAACAGTTAGAAAAAGCTGAATTTTGTTAAAATGGAAGGCAAACATTTGCATTAAAGCAAAAGAAAAAAAGGTCATGTTTGAAGTCAAATGACATTTTTGCTTTCTTTTTTGCCACTTTTGTAAGCTTGACACCCACTTTCCGTCTTCTCGTAAAGCTTGGTCTTCACTCTGCGCCCTATCTTTGAGCCTACCCCCACCACTTTCCAGTCCACTTACAATGATTTGCAACCGCCCAACTTTCCACTTACTGAGGTTGCCCCCGCACTTTCAGGTCCTCTCAAAAAGCTTGTCCTTCATTTTACCACCCACTCGTACGCATCTACTTTTATAAAATTGTGAGTCGAAATATTCATATTAGCGTCATTTCCCATTCACTCTGTAACAGAACATTTATACTATTTGCAGTTATGAACGGCGTGAAACTGCATATCACATTCTTAGTAATATAATGTTCATAAATTAAGATACTCATAGATTAAGATATAATAGATAACAACAAAGAATTCCTGGTTGATTATTTGTGGTATCTGTGGTATGTGGTATCTGTGTTGTATTTAATATGGTCACATGAACACTGTATGCCATTACCATATGCACACCGGCAAATTATATTTACCAGTCAAGGTGACATATATATCAATGACACATTTTGTTCATAATAGCAGCTTCTATACAATTTAAAACCTTTTATATTATTTTAATAGTAACAGATACACACAATCATTATACCTGACACATCAACCATAGACTGAATTGCATGTGTGATGATATTGATAGGTCTCTATATAACCAGAGGGTTTTGTATTTATTGTAAACAACAAACTTACCGATTTTAA
>MJUT01057118.1:1184221-1215438 GCA_002080005.1 Gigantidas platifrons
TTTTTTTTGTAGAGGCACATGACACAATACAGATTACAAAGGGACATGCCAACCATATATGGTCATGTTATATAATGTCGTCAGGGAATCCGTTTGATATCAATTTACAATTCTGAGGTCACATTTTGCAATAGGCATTCTAAAAATAAATCATGAAACATGATCAAAATGAAGTTACAATATGAAGAATTTCTTATTGTGTAGACAAATATTAGATTTTGAATCCAAATATTGGTACATATGTTCTGCTCTACCAGCTAACCATTGAAATACTCATATTGCTAAAAGCAATCAATAACTTTTCAAATTAAAAATAAAGATATTATATTTTGAATGTTTAAAGGATAATTCGTTCTGAAGGTATAGAAGCATTAAGAACCATTCATGAACTCACTAATTTAACAATGCTATCATACAAGTAATTATTACAAATTGTCTAGTCCCATGTTTGTTTTGCAACATTACATAAACACTATTTAGTCATACCTGTTTGTATTTATGATTATTGTATCTAAACAACAGATAGTGGGTTGCTGATATGCCATAACATGTATTTTTGTCGTTTGCGACAACGAAGTCGTTTTTTCCCAGTATATTAAGAAATAGTAAAACACTCGGCACATTTTATAAACAAATAAATACCTTCAATAAAATCGCGTTTCGAATAGTGTAGATAGTGACACAAATTTAATTTAACATCTGATGTCTTATCATTTTTCAATGTTTACAACATGTACAATGTGTTTTTGTTATTTATGACAACGAAGTCGTTTTTTCCCAGTATATTAAGAAATAGTAATAAAAATTCGGCAAATTTTATAAACGAATAAATAACAAGTACAATCGCGTTTCGAATAGTGTAGATATAATGTAAAACACATTACAAGATTAATATAAGTGACCAAACTTTAATTTGACATCTGATGTCTTATCATTTTTCAATGTTTACAGCATATACTTAAACATACGAGTTTGGTAGCTTTAAATCTTAGTATTTGTTTCAGGAAGTTCGGCATGCCTGACAGTTATTTTTACTACCCAGCGACATAAAGTCACACAAAGTGCTCACTTCCTGTTCTAGTTGATGGACAGACGTATTTGTTCTTTATCACATAGTCATTATACAATTCGTAGTGTTTTATATCGACATAAACACTCAAAATAAATGTACTAGTACAACACAGATACAATCGTTCTTTTTTTCTCAACATGATTTGTATAGGGATCAATATAACAAAAATCAAGCATGATGGCTAATAACACTATATAATAGGGGGCCTGGACAGATTATATTGTTTTATACCAGTTCTCCCATAGCTTGCATTCATTTGTTTTACACTGTCCAGAGTAAATTATAAAGTTACTTCTCTGATGCACCTCATATGGGAACCATTCTCTTAGAAAAAAATTTCATTTCATGTTTTATCTGTATATGTGTGAACTCACACTTGCATTCAACATCTAATCCTTATATAATGATGGTAAGTTGTGAACCGGAGAGAACCATACACATTCAGTAAGTAGCTGTAAAACTGTATTATCACACAAGGATGTACCTCATACATGTGTAGTAGAAATAAAAACCAAATAGTGATGATATGGACCTCTTGCACATTAGGTTAATTGAATGGTTTGTTTTTGTTTATGGTGTTTAACGCCACTTTCAACAATATGTCAATTATATCGTGGATGTCAGTTTTATCGGTGAAGGAAATAGTTGTACCCGGAGAAAACCACCGACCTGTGGCAAGTCAATTACAAACTTTATCACATATTACTGTATCGAGTACACCTCACCATGAACGGGGTTATAACTTAGGCACTGATTACATAGTTAGTTGTAAATCCGACTACCATAGGATCGCGACTACGACGGCCCCAGGTTGAATTATTTCTGCTATCTGTTGCAATCTGGGTGAGTCTAAGGTTTGTAGTCTATAATTACTTTTTATTTTAGTTGTCATAATCGTTTATAATGTTGTGCTTAAGGGTGTATATTTTGTTTATAGTTTATTTAAATCAACCAATCAAATCTTAATGGTCACATAAGAAATACGTAATAGTCCCTTGTTCTCTTCTTTTATATAAGATCGTAGATAACCTTTCGTGCTATATGATGTCATATCAGAAATATGCATGATATCTCAACTGTTCATTGAGTAGTCATTTTACGTCCATGGTCGTTTCACAGAAATCCAGTTTTTTCAAAACACTACATAATAGGACTTTGTTACTATGTTAGTCTCGTATATCAATTTAACAAAATCTCAAATAAATGAGACCATATTTGGGACATTAAAACTAGTTTAACATCGCCACTTTTATTGAACTGTCTCTACAAAGCCAGGAAAGTGACCGGTCATGTAGTTTTGGTGTTAGAAGTATTATTGATTCTGCCTCTTTCTACGATCTAGAAACTGGTCAGACAGAGTTGTATTTTGCTTGTTTTTCATTTCATTTGACAAACATATTCTATTATTTTTGTGAATTCTAGACAAACAGATAAATTTGAAATCATGTTTATTAAAAAACAAATATGGTACATGCAGGCACACACACACTAAATAAAAATGTAGACATAAATATGACTATCACAGAAATAAAATAAAGTTACAAAAAACCAATGTAAGATTCTACAATTCGAATGAATTTAGCCTAATTCTGTTAGCTGAAATAAAACAAAAACTATCACTAAGAAACGACACATAAACGCTGCAATTATAATTATATAAAACAAATAAATTGATTTAAAAAGGGACTAGATCTCAGATCTTGAACGGCATCATTTGAATATGGATAATATCATATTTAAGATAGAAGCTTGCAAAAAATAAATAATAATCACATCGTTATTTAGGATATATTCCAACATGCTTAGATTGTAATATTTGGTTTTTATCATGACGAAAATAGCAACTAATTCGGACTATGAAAGTTCAATATAGACAATATATATTTGACTACATCGTTTTGATTTAGATAACACTAACCTGATGGTAAATCTGGTATATTACATCATATTTTGTTTAATATTACCAAAGCACTGTTTTTCAAAGAGAAAGTGATTTTCTAGTTATAAATACAGCGTAGTAATCTATTAGTGTAAACAATTATTTTTTGTGAAAACAGAATACGACACACGTTACACAAATTGATGTTTTCAGCGATGTTAATATATTAGTATATAAAACCCTCTCACGAATCAAATGTATGAAGCAATAATATATCTTGGCTGGTAATACTTGCTAATATTTCCATGAACTTTGTATTGTTTAATTTCATTCTATGTGAATGAGCCAACACATTCATATGATATACTTGCAAAACAATTCATGTGCAGTTGTACAATAATAAGGCCTATGTAGAGTCAAGGTTGTCACTTTAAAACCAGGGAGTTTATTTGAAGAAACAGGAACTGCTTACCGTTGGCGAGCACATGGATTCACACTCATGCCATTTTTTGTTGTTGTGAGGTCCATGTTACTCAACTAGATTTTTGTTTTGTTTGTCTTCGTTCTGTGTCTTGAGCCCAATGTTGACTGTGTCGCTGGATTTTCCATTCTCGATTTTCTCGAACACTTATGTGAAACCAGCTAATTAGAAACAAACTATTAACAAAGTAACGTACTTTTCGTAGCTTCTTTTCTAATAGAGCCACACATTTTTCACAAGTTAATTTTTCATATGATAAATAAACTCCAATAATTTGATTATCACACTGTAAATATAACAAAAGAACTGAAAAGTGGAGTAATTGAATGTTGGCAATGCCTCTGTGTATACTTTGATTGTTAAACAATGTATCATGAATATATTAATATGCAAACATGCAAATACGTTACAAATGTCCAAAGATAACTAACATTATGTTCAAATCTAGTGTAATGCTATTGTTATATATCACAATGAAAATTAACTCCTCTTGCAAATAAAGAAGTCATAAGTTGCTGCAAGCAAATCGACACATATCTTTACTTTGTATGGTATTCTATAGTGATTTATATTAAGTCAATACATTATTGTCCTGTACATCAGCTGGATTATCCTGCTCTTCGTCTTTCTTTTTCTTCTTTTTATCTTTCGGCTTTTTGTCCATTTCCAGTTCATCCAATGTATCCATTGACGGAAGAGTGTTCGGCTTTTCTATCGGAGTAAGCGCAATAGGTCTCCGTGAATTTACAGAATCAAACGGGCCTGTTTGTGGTGATCCAATATTTGGTCTTTTGGGTAGTGGCCTTGTGGTTGTGAGGTGTCTACAAAATATGGAATTGTCAATCATGACCAAGTTATACAATGGTTTATGAGCATTCCAAGAAAATATACTTTCTTACAAACCTATCACTCTGAAAGAAAAGTATAACAGTTCAGAACTCGCTCATACATGTTATTAAGAACATTCATATATTCAAAACGGAATGGACAACTATGATATAAATAATTATTGGTTCCACTTCTAATACTGTATTTCCATCCAAGAATGATGGCATAAAGTAAACGACGAATGAAGTCAAACTGGTATAGATGGTTAATTAAAACTATAGTGTATTCTTATTTTTTTCATAAATGGTATTAGAATGGAGATAATAGTAATGTATCTGATGATTTGCATGATTCAATTGATATTTATTTGATGGTCGCAAATATCCGTTTACTTGTTCTACTAATGCATCCACAGTAAACTCTTACTGAAACCGGTAAATCTTCATATACAATTCAGTTATCTCATAATTGCATTGACTTGTGCAGAAACGATATTGTTCATCTTATTTTGGTTTGATTTTCAAGACATATTAAGCACTTCCACTCCCAAAGAACACACACACCATGACCAACATGAACTACAACAAAACATGGGCAGCATGGTAGCTGGGTCAATGAATGCTGAAGTTAGTTGACTACGTGTTAGGAAGGTGAAATCTTATTTGTAAAGACCATTGCAATGACTATAAGGACAGAACTATTAGCTGATACATCTAACAGACGTTTAACTAATTTGTATTAAATATATCCATTAATCGATTGTTTTGTCGGAACAACAGAATAAATCGGTCGTCAATGTGTTGGGTTGAATATTGTATACAGAATAGTAATATACCATAGAATAAAACATAAACGTATTGACGTACTAATGCTAGATCTACCAGTATATTGTCTATATTTTAGCATAGAAGGGTGGATATATATTATATGGATAAAGTCATCAGCTCTATATTTAATATCTACGTTTTTATTACTATCATTGGGTCGATTCCTTAGCGGGTGGACTGTTAGTCCCCGAGGGTATCATCCACCCAGTATTCAGTGTTTCGGCACTAACATGACTTATTAAATATATATTTGTTTAATTACAGTTCCTAAATTATATAATTATCATTAAAAATAACGTTCTCCTCTCTCAGGCACAAGTGACCATAGTCGATTTAAACCCTTTGATTATATTGCTCCCAATTACTTTTAAGTTATTTGGCATTAAGTCTCTAATTATGTATAAATAAAAACTATAACACAAATTTCCCTGACGTTTCGGCCATTACGGCCTTCTTCATTGGAAATATTTTTAACACTAAGGGTAACGATGGTTGCCAGAAACATGACGTTATAATTACAGTCAGTGACGCTATTTTGCCGGCAATCTTTTTCGGCACTACACTTTACGCAACCTTGTCATTCTGCGGAAGATCTAAACGTAATCGGCATTGAAAGAGTTTTCGGCACTGAAACATACAGAAAAGTAAAAGAAGCATTATGGATAAAAAAGTTCAAAACATTGGAACCATATGGATTAAATACACAATACGAACGTTAAATTCAATCGCGGCAAAATAGCGTCACTGACTGTAATTATAACGTCATGTTTCTGGCAACCATTGTTACCCTTAGTGTTAAAAATGATTCCAAAGAAGAAGGCCGTAATGGCCGAAACGTCTGGGAAATTTGTGTTATATTATATATATATATATATATATATATTACCCAATCTGTGAGAATATAAACTTCGATATCGTCTATTTTTCCATTTCCTAGAATGATATTGGTCAGATTTAATTAATATTTAAAGATTTTCGCTTCAAATGTATGACGAGGTGGGGGCTTTTGATCGTCCAGTAAGATGAGTAGGCTTGATAATGCTGAAAACGGTCTGAAAATTATAAATAAAACCCGTAAAGCACAGCAACTTGTGGGTCTAGGTTGATAATATTTAATTACTCAAGCAACATGAAACCTTTCTAGAGTTTCTTAGGTTAAAATCGCCACTACAACATGCTATGGTCGTCATCACAAACTGTATGACCGCTATGAAATATCTATATCTCAAATAGCCATGGAGTTGTTACGTTCTACGTATGTTTATTTTCCTCTATCACTGCCAAGATTCTTGACGAATTTGACTGAATATATGAATAAAATAGCGGGTGTCTTTTGTTCGTCCTTTTGTACTTTTTTGGCCATTGTGTTGTCTGTTCTTCGTCGATATACGGATTCTGATTACCCCTTTAAAAAATGTAGTATCTTCAAACTCTTTTTATGCGAAGTAGAAATTCATTTTTTCTGTATTTTTTTGGTTTGTTTTGTTTGTCGTCGTCCTGTGTCTTGTGTACTCCTGTGTTGATTGTTTTTCTCGAAGGTCCATTCTTGACTGCCGCTTCGGATTCTCTAGCGCTTAGTAATTATTTCAACAAGGGTAATCCTTTTTAAAATTAACATTTCACGAAAAGGGGAGGCTTGGGTCCATGAAATTAATTTAACCTCGCAACATTTTATTGAAACGCCTGTAATCAAGAACTGGACAGTAAGCTGTCATGTATAATTATGCATGTTAGAAGTATCGATTTTGTATGTTTCCATGATTTGTCGATGAGGTCTAGAAAATGGTCCAACAGTGTGATATTTTCGGTTATTGTTGCTTTTCTTATATTGTACCCCTGGATCTTTAAGAAGGTTGCCGTATTCATGTTTGCTTGCTTTCACATACACTCTTTAGCTTAGCACATCTCGAGCAAAGACGCATGCATGATGTGAGAGGTTAAGGTAAGACTGTCCTCCTCAATATGAAGACTTTTTTCGGCTTGGTTGTAGACTTTGTTAATCTATATTTAAATATTTTCTGTTTATTATAATTAATGAGGGACATTGCTGAAATATAGCTGAATGTGGCGTTATATATCAGAATTATCTATAACCATTGTTATAATTAATAGCATGAAATCGATATAAAGTTTTTCCCGGGTACTCCGTTTCCTCCACCAATAAAACTATATAACTGAAATATTGTTGAAGTGGTGTAAGTAAACACCATAAGCCACAACCCATATTATAATTAATGACATGAAATCGGTATCAAACTGGATAGATAATATTAATAAGTCACATTTATTTCTATCAAACAAACATCATTCTATAAATTGGTGTCTATTCTTATGCTATTCTACTACTTTCCATTTGTAACATCAAACAGAAAAGCAGATTTACTTTCATTTACAACTAATAATTTATTGGTAGATTTGTCATAGTCAAGTACACGTGGTTCTTTCAGACCATCCTTGGAAGACAAGAGTTGTCTATGACGTTGTCCATCAGGGGAGATAACCACAACATTGTTAGAACTACGACCGACTACAGAGACACCAAGTGGATGCTTTAAAACACCTTTATCTTTGAATTCCCATTGCGTGGTACCATATAAATCACAACGTGTCACTGTATTTTTGATCCAGTTTGTGTAGTAAAGATTGTCTCTAGATGTAGCTACGTATTGAACGTTAGACATATTACTCGTGATGATATCACTTACAGATATATCAATAAGGTTTTTCATTTTAAGTACTTTATTCCCTGTACAGTAATATATTGTTCGACCTCCAATCGCCATGCCAAAGATGTGCGTATCCATGGAGATAGTTGTCAAGACTTCCTGACGTTCTATGTCTATTATAGTTATACATATATTATCTCCTCGTCCAGATGATACAGCAACATTATTGTTATCTTTAATATAAACTGTATCATAAGCATTAAATGTTGTTTTATATTTCCCTATCTGGAACAATTCTACTCCTTCTTGGTTGATAAAACTTACAGTACCACTAACATAACAGGACAATACCATTCTGCCATCTGGAAACAAAGAACATCCTCTGATATTTGTCCCCGTGGTGTTTATCTTTTGTTTCACTTTCAGTTGTATATTTTCTACTGACATAGGTGGTGATAGGTCAGTTACCTTCATCTGGACTTGTTTATCTTGTTTTCTAACCAAGTTCATCTCACAAGGCTTTGATTCAACAACTACTACGCCAAACTTTAGAATGCTGGTGGGTATGGTCTTCAGACCGGTGTTTATCAGGTATGATAGTTTTGTTTGATTTCGAGCACCGGTATTGACTAGTGACTGTAAGCACGTGGCTTGTGTTTCTACGTCTTTCTCTATTTGCTTCAAGGCGAAAAATGTTTGCAGATTTGATGCTACATTAGTTTGGTATTCGGTCAGTTCTTTCTGTTTCCCGTCTAAAGATACCAGTAGTTCACGTGTTTCTTCGGTTACTTGTTTTACTGCTTCAGTCACTTCCTTCATCAGATCATCTTGCAACTTATCAAGATGATTGTTGATTTCTGTCCTCAGTTGCTGTATTTCAATCTCAATTATTTTTTCTGCTCTTTAACAAAGCTGGAGTTGGTTTCTCTATTTTGTCTAATTTTACCAATAGTTTCAATCATGTTTTTTTTTATCAAATGCTCGATCTCAGTGAACATAGTTAATGTCTTCACGTTGTTTATTATGTTTTCAAGGACAGTTACATTCTTACAGTCACTATGATTTTCCAGGTTACCAATTCTGCAACACGGACACTCAAGTTCTCTACAGTATGAAGTGAAATGTTCGTCATGTTCGTTGCAATTTTCCTTAATTTCCAGCACATACGACGGCAATTTCTTATACTCCTCTATAGGTATCGTGATATGAGTTCGGGAAGGTTTCGCTAAACTGTGATGTTCTATGCATTCTTTGCAAAGACCTTCTTCGCATTGCGGACACCAAACTTTTCATGATTTAGAAATATGGCGGATATCACAGATTCCACAGAAAGATGGAGAACTTGACATGTTGGTGATATCCTGTAATATATTACTGGAATTAAAAATGAAATTAACATTTAATAATTGTTTTTAGTCCTTTTCCTTTCTATACCACTCATTTTAATTTTTTTAAATCAGATTGACTTTCCAATAAACAATTTCATTTCTGATGGTGTCTTTTTGTCCCACCGAAGATCAAATCCAAAATGATTTTTTAAATACTAATCCGACAAAACATCTTTATATTCTAACTAACTTAATCCTGTCGCCGGTCTTGTAACTAGATTGACACGACCGGTGTCAATAGTGGAACATGGATTACTTACTCTTCCGGAGCACCCGAGTTCACCCGCAATATTTAGTGGGATTCGTGTTACTCGATCTTTGGTTGTCTGTGTAGCGGTTTGTAGATCGTTGTTTGTCCCTTTGTTACTGTTGCCTGTCCTTCACTTTACTGTATTACCTATTTGAT
Organism: Gigantidas platifrons; assembly: GCA_002080005.1. Taxonomy (NCBI): domain Eukaryota; kingdom Metazoa; phylum Mollusca; class Bivalvia; order Mytilida; family Modiolidae; genus Gigantidas; species Gigantidas platifrons. Next base: position 1,193,769 of record MJUT01057118.1, read on the forward strand.
ACCTTCAAACTGTTCTCAAATTATTTTTATGCTATTCGTATTTAAATATTGTTTTTGCATGTTTCTATGATTAGCTACATACGTTTATTACACATGATTAATTGGTGTGATAAAACGATAAAAATACCTCACAGTCGGTACAGTCCAAAATCATAGTAAGAGCCACTAATTTATAGGAAGAACGGGTGTAGCACGATTGATTCCTCAGTGGAGCAGGAAATGATTACCTTCCCCGTGCACCAGGGTTCACCCACGGTTTTTGGGTTTGTGGTGCTCAATCTTTAGTTTGAAGTATTTTGTATATATTATTGTTTGTCCTTTAAATCCAATAGAAACAAATATAGTAAGAGGCAGACTAGATAAACATATCACATATACATCACCAGGCCACTCACTTTCCAGGCATGATACAGATACTTCAATGGAAATTGTCGGGAATAAGCTAGTTCTATGGTAGTGAGTGATTGTAGCGGAGCACAAGCTACAGTTCAAAATCCAATAACAATTATAGTTAGTAAGATGCAGACTCGATACACCAATCACATATACATGACCAGAAAGCTCTCTTTCCTGGCATGGTATAACCACTTCAATGAAAAGTGCCGAGGTTAAGCTAATGTTATGCTTGTGAATGATTGTAGATTAGCACAAGGTACAGTTCAAATCCAATATAAAACATATAGTAAGTAGGAGGCACATTCGTTACACCTTTCACACATATACATGACGAGACTGCTCACTTTCCTGGCATGATTCAGAAAATTCAAGGAAAAGTGTCGGTGTTAATCTAGTTCTGTGGGAGTGAGTGATTGTAGTTTAGAACAAGGTACAGTTCAAATCCAATTTAAAACAAAATAGTTAGAGACACACTCGATACACCTATCACGCATATATACGTGACCAGACCACATATATTTCTGGCATAGTACAAGCACTTCAATGAAAAGTGTCCTATGACTATGAGAGTAATGGTTTATAGTTAAGGACATTATCAGTTAAATCATGGTGAGAATGAAAAAGTTATTTTTAAGAGACATTGATGGTATCTGTTTTGTCATAGTTGGATTTCTATCACGCTAGCTCATTAAAGCAACACCATACTTTCACAAGGAACATAAACATGTCACTCTACTTGAACAAATTATCCGAACTCCGAACAAGCAAGTCTTTATTTTTAGCACTTAATGATATGTGCACAGAAGCACATGAGTTCATCCGGGGTTCGTGTTAATCGATCTTTAGATTGATGTGTATGCTTTGTAGATAGTTGCATGTGCCTTTGTATTTTTTCTTTTGGACATTGTGTTGTCTGTCCTTCGATTTACGGATTCGGATTACCCCTTTGGTGTCTTCAGACTCTTCCTAAGCATATGACTGTGGTACCAGAAAACATATGTCTTGGTCAGTGACCGTATATAGAAAATAATAGTATCCACTTAATGCAATTTGACTGCTCAAATAGAACGAGTGCAAGATAAATATAAGTATACGACTTTCAGGTCTGTTCATTTGAAAACAATTCACTACATAACTGAAATACTGTTGAAAGTGGAGTTAAACACCCTAATCCTAACAATAAACCAAATTAGAAAAACACAATCGCAATAATCGAACGGGGGAAACATTTAAACCGACAAAATGAAGATATAGATCTAGTAATTAAACAGATGTCCGAGATAATATTGTTTAAACAACACAAGATACACTACTTTTTATATGGTGTATATGTGAACTACAGCATGCAATGTAACTCAAAATACTAGTCAAGGTCAACAGTATATACCGACACTCTTTGCATATAATAAGAGTACATGAAACTCCTGGCACCATACAATTATACGGATATGGAAACGCACACGTTAAGATGAAATAATTCAGGTAAAACGGCGTTTTGATTACCGGTTTCGACAAAGAAAAACAGGAATAAACAGCTTTCCACTCTCGAGCCCTAAGTTCAACCTGTTTTTATGAGGTCCGTGTTAATTATCTTTAGTTGTTTGTGTTTGGTTACGTTGATGATTGTTTATTTATAACTCTGTCTTAGATTGTCTGATTGGTTTTTATTTCCTGTTGTTTGTAGGAAGGCTCGTGTCTTATTTACGTTATGTGTGTTTGTTTCCATATAGTGGTGTCCATCACATATTGTGTTGTGGTTTTTTGGGGTTTTTTTTCTTCGTCTTGTGTATCTTATGTTGTCAGTTTCTCTGGATTGTCCATGTTTGTTTGCCCCTTCGGTATTCTCTGATGTTTATTTAGTCTTTTTAATTTCTTGCCATGTTGTTTATATCTATGTATTGCTCAAATATTTGTTATTTCGTGCCTTTGCCGTTGTCCATCTTTAGCATAGGACATGTGTTTTCACATTTCTGCATATTTGCCACAAAGAGTAACAACTTTACCTAAATGATATCATGTATGTCATCTGGTAGCAATCGCCGACAACTCACATTGAGTAAGAACGAGTGTAACACGACGGACGCCTCAGTGGAACAGGAGTTGCTTATCATTCCAGAACACCCACGGTTACTATTGGGTTGGTGTTGCTCAATTTGTAGTTCGGAATGTTTTGTAGATCATTATTTGTCCTTTGTTATTTTTCCTGGTATCAATTGTATTGTTTGTTCTTCAATTTACGGTTTCTGATTTCCCCTTTGATATCTTCAAACTTTGCGTAATCAACATTGTGCTCTCTGATGATGGACTAATGTCAACTAAAATACACAGTAATAATGACAAGAATAGACAAAGACGTACAAACACAAGGAAATACACGAGGCTATGTGTCAGCAAAAGAAAGTGTGATTCCTTAAAACGGAAGTTCATTTAGTCACAAAGGGCACAAATTCTAGCTTAAGACCTCGCATAGATAACATGTATATCTACTTTTGCTGATATGTACTGTATGATAAGTTGTATTAATATCAAATGTCGTGTTTTAAATTAGTGAATAACTGAGTTGTTCAACGCCAAGTGAAATGTTTCTTAAATAAATCCTGCCCACAGCAATTGACATTTTAATTAGAAGTCTCTCTAGTACTACACCAGTACGCTTATTATGTGTGTAACCATACTACAAAATGTAAAGGTCTAGAGAACAAAACTGTCTTTATTTGTACCTATGATTATTGGTGGTATGAACAATTGATACCAACACAGAATTGGTATGTGGAATTAGTACTGCAATTCGTTAGATTTGGTCGCAAGATAGACTCTCAGGTAGTGAACAGGGTTTTTTGACAGGTTACGTTATTATTCATGGGTCACATTGATAATGAATGAATTTAAATTTGAATTTTTGGTGTTTTAACGCCACTTTCAGTAATATTTCAGCTATATCATGACGACCAGTTTCAGTGGTAGAGAAACCCTGATCACCCGGAGAGAACCACCGACCCTAAGCAAGCAACTGGTAAACTTTATCACTTGCGGCTGTGAGTCGACTGCACCCTTTTTTGGAATTTACAAAGCTGGGCGCGAACCCACACCGCATTGGTGATTGGCTTGTATGAGCTGTTAGATTGATTTGATTTTATTTTTGGTGTTTTAACGCCACTTTCAACAATATTTCAGCTATATCATGGCGACCAGTTTTAGTGGTGGAGTAAGCCGGAGTACCCGGAGAGAACCACCGACCCTAAGCAAGCAACTGGTAAACTTTATTACTCGCGCGGCGAGTCGAGTGCACCCTTTTTTTGTAATTTACAAAGCCGGGCGCGAACCCACGTCGTATTGGTGATAGGCTTGTATGAGTTGTTACATCCAACGACCTAACTCATTGAGCCACCCGGGCCCCTTATTGATAAAGATAAAGATACGGCAGTTAAAATAGATGTTTCAACAACTGACTTATTTAAATGAGAAAATATTACAATTATAATATCTGTTTGATATAATACCAACATGACTTACCTGAAAGTCAAATGGTCACGTGATTTTATGTCGTGTTATCATTATACTGAATAATAAAATCATATTGATAAAAATGTAGTTCAAGCTTAACTTTTAAATTATTAAGTCTGAAAACTAGGTAGGCTTGATACGAAAAGAATGTAGTTCTCCCATCAAGTATGATGACGATGAAAAATAGCGCATGACGATTTTTTTTAAATAACCTTCATCGACTACGCTCGAAGCCAAATTATTTGAAAGTCTTTTGAAGCAAAACAAAACAAAAGCTAAAGGGTCAACACAGGCTAGCCAAAATCGATAAAAAAAATATATTTAATCAACCATGTCAGTACAGAATCACTTACTATCGGGCGGATGATTCCCCCAGGAACGGGAATTGTTGGTTCGTTTTCTTTTGGATATTGCGTTGTCTGTCCTTCTTGGGATTTACTGCATCTGATTACTTCTTTGGTATCTTCAAACTTTCCTAAAATAATTTTAACTCACTTTATTGCTATGTTATGTGTAGTCAAATGTGCTTAACATGTTTCTATGATAAGTTACTGACGTTTATTACACATGATTAATTGATATGATAAAATGATAAGAAAAAATACCCCACTGTCAGTACAGTTCAAAATCCTATTGAAAGGTTATCGTCAGAGGCACACTATATACACCTATCACACATACAAATACCCTACTGTCGGTACAGTTCAAAATCGAATAGAAAAATCACAGTAAGAGGCATGCATTAATAGGAAGAATGAGTGTAGCACGACGGGTGCCTCAGTGGAGCAGGACATTATTACCTTCCCCGACCAACTAGGTTCACCCACGGTTTTTTATAACGTTTGTGCTGCTCAATCTTTAGTTTGAAGTGTTTTATATAGATCATTGTTTGTCCTTTAAACCCAATAGAAAAATTATAGCAAATGCACACATACATGACTCACTAAGTGTTGGGATTAAACTATTTTTCAGTGAGTGAGTGATTGTAGTTTAGCACAAGGTACATTTCAAAATCCAATACAAAAATAATAGCAAGAGACACACTCGATACACTTAACACACATATATACATGACCAGACTGCTCAATTTCCTGGCATGGTACAGACACTTCAATGAAAGTGTCCGGGTTAAGCTAGTTCTATACATATGAGAGTGATTGTAGTTTAACACAAGGTGAACACTTTATCATTTATATCATGGTGAGAATAAACATTTTTTTAATGAGGCGATGATGATATCTGTTATGTCATAGATCGACACGTTGAATTGGATTTCTCTCACCCTAGCTCATTAAAACAACATCATCCTTACACATGAAACATAAACATGTCACTCTACTTGGAAAAATAATCCTGACTCTGAACCAACAAGTCTTTGTTTTTATCCCTTAATGATATGTGCTTAGCAGAGAAGTATCAATTTAAACATGTGATAGTGGTACCAGTAAGATATATCTTGGTCAGTGACCGAATAAACACACATTTATTATGTGAAAGGATTTAGAACCAGTGCTGTATGAATATGACTTTCAGGTCTGTTTATTTGATAACAATTTATTACATAACTGAAATACTATAAACACCGTAACCCTAACCATAACCCAAATTAGAAAACCATTTTTAAACAACAATCCCACTAATCGACTTGGGGAAATATTTAAACAAATAGCATTAAAATATAGGTCTAGTAAATAAACAGATAGATATGTCCGAGATAGCATTGTTTAAAGAACACAAGATACACTACTTTTTATATGGGGTACTTGTGAACAACATCAAATAGTGTAAATCAAAATACTAGTAAAGGTCAACCGACACTCTTTGTTTATAATAACAGTACAGACCGTCTTTACATATAAACTCCTGGCACCGTAAAATTATACGGATATGCAAACGCACATGCTAAGCTGAAATAATGAAGCACTGGTGAGCTATCCAGGTGAAACAGCGTTTTGATTATCGTTTTCGACAAATAGAAACAGGAAGTAACAGTTTTCCACTCTCAATCCCTAAGATCGACCTGTTTTTAAGAGGTCCGTGTTACTTATCATTAGTTATTTGTGTTTGGTGACATTGATAATTATTTACCTATAACTTTATCTTAGATTTTCTGCTTCGTCTTCATTTCCAAATGTTTGTATGAGGGAGCATATCTTATTTACGTTATGTGTGTTTGTTTACACATAGTAATGTGCAACACATATTGTGTTGTGTTTTTGTTTTGTTTTCTTCGTCTTACGTGTCTTATGTTGCCAGTTTCTCTGTATTGTTCATGTTTGATTGCCCCTTTGGTATTCTCGGATTTTTATTTAGTCTTTCTCATTGTTTGCTATATTGTGTATCTCTCTGTATTAATCGAATATATGCTATATCGTGTATTTTCCTTTGCTTTTTTATCTTTTCCATAAAACACGTGTTCTCATATTTGTGCACATTTAGTCACAAAAATGAAACAACTTTACATGAAAATATATCATGTCTGTCATCTCGCAGCAATCGCCGACAACTCATATTGAGGAAGAACGAATGCAGCACAACGGTGGAGCATGAATTAGATAGTGTTGATCAATCTTTAATTTGGAATGTTTTGTAGATCATTATTTGTCCTTTTGTTCATTGTGTTTTTGCCATTGTATTGTCTAATTCTTCTATTTACGGCTTCTGGTTATCCTTTTTTTTATCTTCAAATTGTCAGCAATGTTCCTTCTGATGATGTCACGGTAAAAAATGTTAATAAAACATTAAGAAGTACAAAAAAAAGGAAACACATGAAGCTATTTTTTAAACAAAGGAAAGTATATATATCCATAAAACGGAACTACATTTAATCACAAAGGGCTATACTTCTGTCTAAACATCTCTTATGAATAACAAGTACACCTAATTGTGTTGATCAGTAATGTATGGTATGTTGTATTTGAGTCGAATGTCGAGTGGCAGATTAGTGATTGATTGATTAGCGCCAAGTGAATAATTTCTCAAATAAAACTTTAAAAATCTAGTACTAGGCCATTACGATTAAGTGGACTTCAGCTCATTATGTGTACAACCATACAACAAAATGCAAAGCTCAAGAGAACACATTGTATGAGGGGTTATTTGTAGATCAACTCCGCTCTTTACTTGTACCTACGATGGATTGAACAACTGCTATCAAAACAGAATTGGTACGTGGAACAGGTACTGACACTCGTTAAATTTGCTAGCAAGATAGCCTCTCAGGTAGTGAACAGGGTTTTTGACAAGTTACGTTATTACTCGTGGATCTCTGTATATCTCGCTCGCACGGCGCACTTCTGTGTTTCTCGAATAACCTTCATCTGGAACGTTCATACCCAAAAGATTGGAAATCCACACAAAAATAGAAATCTCCAAAACGATTTTTTTTTATGTAGAAATATTCTAGCAGCACCTGTATATGGAGTATTTGCCTCTCAGTTGATGCGATATTCCAGAGTTTGTGATTCCTATCATGATTTCAGTGATAACGGGTTGCTGTTAACACGAAGCTACTGAACCAAGGGTTCCTCTTGGTTAAGTTGAGGTCATCTCTTCGAAAGCTTTACGGTCGCTACCATGATTTGGTTGTCCGCTATGGAATATCTGTGTCACAAATGACCACTCATCGTAAATACTTCCCGAACTTTTCCTCATTCCTATCTTATCACCGCGTTTGTAACTAGATTAACACGACGGGTGACACTAGTGGAGAAGGAACTGCTTACCCTTTCTGAGCACCTGAATTCACACCCGGTTTTTAGTGGGATTCGTGTTACTCGATCGTTACTTTTATGTGTATATTTTGCAGATCGTTGCTTGTCCTTTTGTACATCTTCTTGTGGCCATTGTGTTGTCTGTTCGTCTTCAATATACGTATGCTGATTGCCCCTTTGGTATCTTCAAACTCTTCTAATGAATGGTAAGTATATTTTTTCTACCCAATCTGTGAGAATATAAACTTCGATATCGTCTATTTTTCCATTTTCTAGAATGTTATTCGTCAGATTTCATTAATATTTTAAAGATTTTCGCTTCAAATGTATGAAGAGGTGGAGGATTTTGTTTGTCCTGTAAGATGAGTAGGCATGATTAAGCTGAAAACGATCTGAACATTACAAATAATCCCGTAAAGCACGCCAACTTGTTGGTCTAGGGCCCTAGGTTGATGATATTTAATTACTCCAGCAACAATACACCTTTCTAGATTTTCATAGGTTAAAATCGTCACTACAAAATTATATGTCGTCATTACAAACTGGTTGACCGCTATGAAATATATATATCTCAAATTACCATGAAGTTGTTACTTTCTACGTATGTTTTTTTCCTCTATCACTGCCAAGACTCTTACCGAATTTAACGGAATATATGAGTAAAATGGCGGGTGTCTTTTGTTTGTTCTTTTGTACTTTTTTTGGCCATTGTGTTGTCTGTTCTTCGTCGATATATGGATTCTGTTTGCCCCTTCGGTATCTTCGAACTCTTTGTATGCGAAGTAGAAAGTCATTTTTTTCTGTGTTTTTTTTTTTTGTTTGTTTTGTTTGTCGTCGTCCTGTGTCTTGTGTACCCTGTGTTGATTGTTTTTCTCGAAGGTCCATTCTTGACTCCAGCGTCGGATTCTCTAGCGTTTAGTAATTATTTCAACAAGGGTAATCCTTTTTAAAATTAACATTTCACAAAAACGGGAGGCTTGGGTCCATGAAATTGATTTAACCTCGCAACATTTTATTGAAACGCCTGTAATCAAGAACTGGACAGTAAGCTGTCATGTATAATTATGCATGTTAGAAGTATCGATTTTGTATGTTTCCATGATTTGTCGATGAGATCTAGAAAATGGTCCAACAGTGTGATATTTTCGGTTATTGTTGCTTTTCTTATATAGTGCCCCTGGATATTTAAGAAGGTTGTCGTATTCATGTTTGATTGCTTTCACATTCACTCTTAGCACATCTCGAGCAAAGACGAATGTTTGAGGTGAGAGGTTAAGGTAAGACTGTCCTCCTCAATATGAAGACTTTCTTCAGTTTGGTTGTAGACTTAGTTCGATACAACAATATGTGGTAAAGTTTGTAAGTGACTTGAGGCATGTCAGTGGTTTTCTACGGGTACAACGGTTTCCTCCACCAATAAAACTGACAGCTACGACATAGCTGAAATATAGCTGAATGTGGCGTTATATTTCAGAATTATCTATAACCATTGTTATAATTAATAACATGAAATCGATATAAAGTTTTTCCCGGGTACTCCGGTTTCTTCCACCAATAAACCTGACAGCCACTATATAGCTGAAATATTGTTGAAGTGGTGTAAACACCATAAGCCATAACCCATATTATAATTAATGGCATGAAATCAATATCAAGCTGGATAGATAATATTAATAAGTCACATTTATTTCTATCAAATAAAAATAATTCTATAAATTGGTGTCTATTGTTCTGCTATTCTACTACTGTCCCTTTGTAACATCAAACAGAAAAGCAGATTTACTTTCATCTACAACTAATAATCTATTGGTAGATTTGTCATAGTCAAGTACACGTGGTTCTGTCAGACCATCCTTGGAAGACAATAGTTGTATATGACGTTGTCCATCAGGGGAGATAACCACAACATTGTTAGACTTACGACCGATTACGTACACGTTCCCATCATTGTCTACAGATACACCAAGTGGATGCTTTAAAACACCTTCATCTTTGAATTCCCATTGCGTGGTACCATATAAATCACAACGTGTCACGGTATTTTTTAACCAGTTTGTGTAGTAAATTTTGTCACCATATGTAGCTACGTATTTAACGTCAGACATATTACTCGTGATGATATCACTTACAGATCTATCACTAAGGTTTAACATTTTTAGTACTTTATTCCCTGTACAGTAATATATTGTTCTACCTCTAACCGCCATGCCATATATGTGCGTATCCATGGAGATAGTTGCCATGACTTTCTTACTTTCTATGTCTATCATATTTATACATATATTATCTCCATATCCAGATGATACAGCAATGGTGTTGTCTTCTTTAATATAAACTATATCACAATAATGGGATCCTGTTTTATCTTTACCTATCTGGAATAATTCTACTCCTTCTCGGTTGATAAAACTTAGAGTATTATTAGCATGAGAGGACACTACCATTCTACCATCTGGAAGAAAAGAACATCCTTTGATATTTGTCCCCTTGAGGTTTATCTCTTGTTTCAGTTTCAACTGTATATTTTCAACTGACATAGGTGGTGATAGGTCAGCTACCACCATCTGGGCTTGTTTATCTTTTTTTCTAGCCAAGTTCATCTCACAAGGCTTTGACTCAACAACTACATCGCCAAACTGTTCAATGCTGGTGAATATGGTCTTCAGATGAGAGTTTATCTGGTATGCTAGTTTTGTCTGATTTAGATTATCGCTGTTGACTAGTGACTGTAAACACTGGTCTTGTGTTTCTACGTCTTTCCCTATTTCGGTTACGGCTAAAAATGTTTGTAGCTCTGATGCATACCTTTTAATTTTGACCATATTTGTATGGTATTCGGTCAGTTCTTTCTGTTTCTCATCTAAAGATACCAGTAGTTCACGTGTTTCTGTGGTTACTTGTTTTTCTGCTTCAGTCAATTCCTTCAACATATTTTCTTGTAACTTGTCAAGATGCTTGTTGATTTTTCTCCTCAGTTCCTGTATTTCATTCTCAATTAATCGTTTCTGGTCTTTAACAGAACTGGAGTTGGTCTCTCTATTTCGTCTCATTTTACTAATAGTTTCAATCATTTCTTTAATCAAATGTTCGGTGTCAGTGAACATAGTTGAGGTCTTCACGTTCTTTATTATTTCTTCCATGATAGCTACATTCTTACAGTCGCTATGCTTTTTCACAATGCAAATTCTGCAACACGGACGTTCATGTTCTCTACAGTATAAAGTGAACTTTTCGTGGTGTTCGTCGCAATGTTCTTTAATTTCAAACACATACGACGGCAGTGTCCGGTATTCCACTATAGGTATCGTGGTATGATTTCGGCACGGTTTCGCTAAACTATGATGTTCTATGCATTCTGTACAAAGACCTTCCTCGCAATTTAGACACCAAACTTCTGATGGTTTAGAAATATGACGGATATCACATATACCACAGAATGATGGAGAACTTGACATGATGTTGATATTCTGAAATATATTACTGGTATTAAAATAGAAAATAACTTTAACTCTTTGAGTTCCATGTACCACTAAAATTAATTCATGAAAACCAGAGACAATCAAATTAACACTGTCGAATTCTGATTACTCCTTTGGTATCTTCAAACTCTTCTTAGAATGAACTTTGTTTTCCCATTATAAAGTCATCATCATCTATGCCTTCTATGTCCTAAGATGATATGATATGCATATGATGTTTAACGCCACTTTCAACAATATTTCATATATATCGTGGCGTATTTCATGCACCATGGAAGTATCTATGCCCTTCTGTAATATGTCAAATTATAACATTACTTCAGTAAAAGTAGCTCTTTTATTATGTGAATTAATATTTAAGAAATAATTCATGGAAGCCACACTGTGTTGTGAGTTTTAATATGGGTCAGCGGATAAAATTTATTAATATCCTGCCAAGGAATTATTTCGATTCTGATATGTATAATAGTACATATACGGTAGTACTTTGATGGGAAAAACGGTTTGCTGGCAATGTCGCAAACAATTTATGCTGCCAAATTAGAGCAAAACGCATCAACATGTGCTTTTACTCCGGAAAAGTGAGTCTTACTGATGAAGTATCCGTAACAACAACATTGTGTTAGCATGTTTTAATCTCAAACCGCATATTTATTAATTTTGGAAATGTTGATTATTGTTAGTGAACATAGATGTTTAAAACATTAACAACCGTGTAAATAATTTTATTTTGTTATTTTAGCACCTATCTTAAATGTGTGCACCACGCAGGTGCCAATACTATTTTGCCATCTAAATAAATCGCTCGTTTGTTGATAAAGTGAAAGAAGGTCGTCATATCAGAATGATCATATTAAAGTAATATTACACCAGTTTTGGGTGAAGAAAATGTTTCCCTGAAAATAAAATTTGGAATACGGCGGTACCTTTACTAAGCTATTCATGCATGTTTCAAGTCGAAATATGATCACAGCAACTAGATATCTGCAAAACCGTGTGCATGTTTATCGTCCTCGCCATTGTTTTGAAGACTGATTAACTTTCGGTTGTTTTGTTCGGATGCTTGCGGATCATGGCCTCGTGAAGAAAAGTTTTGGTCCGATGATTGCCAATCATGACCTCGTTAAGAAAAGATAAACCATCATGGATCCTCAGGTAAGCACGCACACATACCTGACAATGATTAATTATTGAAGAATCTGTCTGTTTCATGTCGTGTGAACCATTTTTTTTTCTCTATTATTCTTATGTGGTAGACACGGAATATATCTTTATTATTTTTCATCAACTGAACATTGCGTATGAGCGATAACCTCCCCGAGAGAATTCAAATTTTGGGTAACGCGCATATCATTTGCATTACTGTACGGGAAACATAATTATCTGCTGTCAAATATTTTGCGATTTGCACTTAAAATATGCTTTCGAGTGGATTGTTAATGTTATGCAGATGATTTTAGTTAAAATTAAGTGACATATTAAGTGAAAATACTTAATCCAAAAATTCCACCATAATTGCCTTTAATATTACATTAACATTGATAACATCTAAAAAATACAGAAAGATACCGTCCTTAGTTCTGCATTTGTTTTGATGCCTCATTTTTCTTTTGATTATATAAATATTATGTCTTATAGATTTTTTTTTGCGGAGGACACAACATCTAAAAACAACCAAGTATGAATGAAAATATACACATTAAAGGTCCGGATCAAGCTGCCCACTCCAGGCTTTAGTGTGTGAAACATTCAACATATTAGATACAGACATTCACAATAATTATATTTTATCAGCATTTGTCGATACTGGTAAAAATGGGGGAAGATGATATGTGGCTATACAGATAATGATTGTCCACGAGAGGGGGTGTGGGTACTTGATTCTTTCAGTAAGCTATCAATGTCCGTTCGACTGTAAATGCAACAATACAGAGAAACTTCTTGAATATTAATTGAAATTTGTAAGAGTCCAGTTTTGTAATTACAAATGTTCTTGTAGTGAGTGATGTCTATTAAACATACGGGGTCATATTAAAAAAAATAAAAATTCTAGTACTTGCTTAAATGAAAACATATGACAATTGTAATATCTGTTTGACATAAAAACAACATATAACTTACCTGAAAATATCCGAAAATAATGTCTTCTGGCGAAATATTACCAAATTAGGAAATTTGTAGACGAGAATGTTAAATGGGCACGTGATTTAATGACACACGAATTTTAAATTTTTATTGATCATTATTCTAAATAATCTACCCGTGGTATTTTAGCAATATATATATATATATAAATATATATAGATAAAGATGTAGTTCAAGATCGTTGTTTGATAACTAACATTTAAATTGGCAAGTCAGAACCTCAGTTGAGTGTATAACAAAAGAATATGAATAATGGATAAAAATATCCTGTACGATATTAATTACTTTTTGTTCGATCATTAACTGCAAGGTATGTGGAACACGAAAATTAGCTAAAACATATATAGATAAAAATGTAGTTCAAGATCGTTGTTCGATAAATAACATTTAAATTGTTAAGTCAGAAACTCGGTTGAATGAATAACAAAAGAATATGATTGCCCCATTAAGAAAGGATAAAACAGTTCCTACGATATCATTTAAATTTCTTTCTATGGGGTATTTATTTATTCTATTAACTACCAGGTGGAACATGAAAAATATGCTCTATTAAAAAGGGGGTGCTGAAATGGCTATGGAAATAAACGAGAGAGAGAATCCAAAGGGCAATCAAGAATAAACAATCCACTGACACGGACGAAGACAAAAACAGAGAAAGAAAAATAAAGGATACAGCAACTTGAAAGTTAGAGAAAATCTAAAGGGCAAACAGTAATAAATAATCCAGAGGCACTGACGCAGACGAAGACAAACAAGATGCTCCCAGGAGCCTGTAATCTCTCACCTGGATCAAAGCTGCTTTCAATAACAACGCAACTGCACACCCGTCACAACTTCGGCTGATTCCGTACCTTCATCAAACCTGGTGAGTATTACGATAGCTCCCATTGGAACTACTTTCGGAAATCTTCAATGAAGGAGGTATTAAAGTACTTTGACTTTCGAATATTCGTCCAATGATAATATATTTTCATTCGTCACAATGTCGGCTGATTCCGTACCTTCATCAAAGACCAATATTTTTCAAAGCAAACTCTATACACTCATCTATTGTCGTCATTTTAGAACTTATTCGCGGTGCGCAATGCTTGATTGAAGTGATACGGTCTTCCGGCGAAGAAATGTGACGCGTAGACGCATATCAAATACAGTATTACAGCCGAGGGATTGAGGACGAGAAGCGGACTCACCCGAGGTTTGCCGATTGCGCAACTGCACTGTGGTGGCCATCTTGGTGGGAGAGCACGACTGCGGGACACAATTTTGAAAGAGGACCATCCAATGACTATTCCATCAAAGTTTGGTTCTAACTGAGCTACTGGTTCCAGACAAGATGGTTTTTATGTGAATTTCTCAGCTCAGCTGTGCAGCCATCTTGGTCAGAGGACAAGACCACCAGACACAATTTTGGAAGAGGTCCATCCAATGACTATTTTATCAAAGTTTGGTTCCAATTGAGCAACTGGTTCCAGACAAGAAGATGTTTATGTGGATTTCCCATAGGGTCCTATCTTAAACTAAGTGTGGCTGTGGGGGCCATCTTGGTCGAAGGGCCGAACCGCCGGCCACATTTTCGGAAGAGAACCATCCAATGACTATTTCATCAAAATTGAGTTTATAGCGTCCTATGTTAAATTAAGTTCGGCTGTGGCGGTCATCTTGGTCGGATGTCTGAAATGCCGGACACAATTTTGGAAGGGGACCACACAAGGATCATTTCAGCAAAGTTTGGTTGAGATTGGCTTAGTAGTTTCAGAGAAGAAGATTATTTTTAATTTCATTCCCCTTTTTTCTATTTTTGGCTTGGCGGCCATCTTGGTTTGGAAGTCGGGATCAATGTACAATCAAATCCCTTCCTTTTAATCAAAATAAAAATGTTGTAGAAGATCAACATCAGTCTTTTGAAAAAAATAATTTTGAACCCAAAACTTCATTTGAAGATTCGGACCATTTTAAATTTTCTAAACAAAGGGGCCTTCATTTTATTCATCTTAATGCTAGGTCACTGCTCCCAAAAATATCAGAATTAAAAATTATTGCACGTAAAACCAAAGCCGCAGTGATATCTATTTCGGATACATGGCTCGACGATTCTGTTACCGATGCAGAAATCTGGATTGAAAATTACAGTATTGTGAGGAAGGATAGAACTAGAAATGGCGGTGGAGTTTGCTCTTATATTAGAGATGACATCTCTTTTACTTTAGTACAAGACATCTCAGTCGATGAGCTAGAATCTGTATGGATAGAGTTGTTATTACCTAAATCCAAACCTATAATAGTAGGAACTTGCTATAGGCCACCAAAGCAAAACAATTTTCTGGAACTGTTTGACCTTATTCTGAACAAAATAAGATCGGAGTGTGAAATCATAATTCTTGGCGATTTCAATATTTGTATGAAAAACAAAAATTATGATATATACAAAAAATACTCGAATATCCTTAACATGTATGCATTGGAACAATTTATTTCCAAACCAACGTGAAATTCATCATCCAGTAGTTCATTAATAGAGCATATTTTATGTAATACTTGTGAAAAGATTTGCCAATCTGGTTTCATTGAAGTTGGAATTAGTGACCATTTTGCCATTTTTTGCACTAGAAAAACAACTAGAGAACACACAGGTAAGCAGAGTACTGTACGTATACGATCATTAAAACATTATTCACAAGAAGCCTTTATAGAAAAACGTGAACAAACTGACTGGTCGGAACTCTATCTATGCAGAAACGTAAATCAAGCATGGGAAATTTTTCGAAAATTATTTCAATCAACATTAAATTCAATAGCTCCATATAAAGAAATAAAAATTAAACAGAATTCCGAACCATGGATGACTTCAGAAATTTTAGATAATATTAGAAAACGAGATCAATATTTAATATCATATAAAAATACAGGTAGTAAACATGTATATTTGGATTACTGTAGATTGCGAAATTTGGTACAAAGAAATGTAAAAAAGGCTAAAGAAGAATACGTCGCAAATAAAATTGAAGAAAACAAAAACGCTCCGAAAAAATTATGGGAACAGCTGAAAACTTTAGGTTATAGTTCAAAACAAAAACAATGCTTGTGTTGTTCTGAAGGTGGATGGTCAAAATTGTCATCATTTAAATGACATCGCAAACATTTTTAATAATTTTTTCACAACCGTGGCATCGAAGCTTGTTGAAAAGTTGCCTCCATCTCCAAATATATTCCTCTATAGCCTCTACTCTTTTCCAACAGTTTTATAGTAGAGTTAATATCAATAGATTACAACTTGAAATAAGTCCTGTGTCCGAGGAATTTATATATAAGGAATTGTGTCATCTTAATTCATTTAAAAGCACAGGGTTAGACGACATTCCAGCAAGGTTCGTCAAAGATGCGGCTACAGCACTAACAAATTCCTTCAATTTCATTGTAAATTTATCAATAACGAGTGGTATTGTTCCCGATCAATTAAAATCAGCACGGGTCAAACCATTATTTAAGAAAAACAATAGAACAGATGTTGGAAATTATAGACCAATAAGTATACTGTGTATTATATCAAAAATTTTAGAAAAAACAGTATATAAACAGCTAGAATCATATTTAGTAAAAAAAAAACAACTTGCTATATGAACTTCAATCTGGTTTCAGAAGCGCTTATTCCACCGATACTTGCCTTATTCATCTTTTTGATCATATTAAATCTCAAACATCTAAAGGCCTCTTCACTGGTATGGTAATGATAAATCTTCAAAAGGCATTCGATACGGTCGATCATCAAATTATTTGCAACAAGCTTCAAGCGATGGGAGTATCTAACAATAAATGGTTTGATTCGTATTTAAAAGGCAGACAACAGTTGGTTAATGTTAATGGAACAGAATCCAACCCAGCAAACATTAGCTGTGGTGTTCCACAGGGAAGTATTCTAGGTCCTTTACTTTTCCCTTATTATGTCAATGATATGTCCATAAGCATTAACTCAGACTGTAAATTACTTCTGTACGCAGATGACAGTACTATTATGTTTTCTCATAAAAATCCTGAACTTATCTCTCAAAAACTTGGTCAAGAACTCGAATCCTGTAGTGAATGGCTCGTTGACAACAAACTTTCTCTCCACCTTGGTAAAACAGAATGCATTCTTTTTGGTCCACAGAGAAAATTAAAAAATGTAACTGAATTTCAAATTAACTGTAATGGTCATATAATAAATTCACAAAATAGTGTTAAATATTAAGCCATTGACATTTATCAAAACCTGTCTGGCGAAAAAACATCTAACTCTATTATTAAAAAGGTTAATTCCCGGTTGAGGTTTATGTATAGAAAGGCAAATTGTCTATCTGCCGAAATGCGGAAACCTTTAAGTATGGCACTTATTCAATATCATTTTGATTATTCTTGTTCCTCCTGGTACGCTGGTATAACTCGTGCTTTAAAAAACAAACTGCAAGTGGCACAAAACAAAACAGTTAGATTCATTAAAAGCATGGGTCCAAGAACTAGTATAAAGTAAGCTGAATTATCTAGTCTAGGATTTTTAAATATTGAAAACAGAGTAAAACAACTTCGATTGAACCAAGCTCATAAAATCTATTATGATACATGTCCTTCTTATTTGAAAAATAATTTCATCAAAATTAATGAACATCATGCCCATAATACTAGATCAAGTCAGATTAATTATGTTACACCAAAAACTAAAGGCGTTGAATCAACAACGTTTTACTACAATGGAATCCATGATTGGAATTCTCTACCCGATTCGATCAAATCCATCAAAGATTTGCAAAGATTTAAAAAAGAAGTGAAGTGCCACCTGATACATACCAGTGAAGAACGGGAAAGACGTGTCATATCATAATAATGACAATTATATATATATATGTAGGTATGAACAAAGTTTGGTCAAAATCCATTGAAGGATGTTGATTCTAGAGTGTTCACAATGATGTTACACGGTAAAATTTGACCCGGTGACCTTAACCTTCGACCTATGACCTTGAAAATCAATAGAGCTCCATATTCTCTTGAGGACTACATATGTACCAAGTTTGGTCAAAATCTATTGAAGGATGTTGATTCTAGAGTGTTTACAAGGATGTTACGGAAGGACGGAGGGACGGACGGACGGATGGAAGGAAGGAAGGACTGACGGTAGCGTTACTATATCCTTTCGCAACTTCGTTGGCGAGGGGATAAAAACACCCAAGTATAATAAGACGTATGAAAATATACATTTAAAAATTTCCGGACCCAAACTCCTGTCCACTCCAGGTTTTAGTGTGTGAGACAGTGTATCACCAAAAAGATGTGATGGTCAATGGTTTTTATATTCAGCATATATTGTCACCATTTGTCGATACTGGTACAATATCTATGGAAAAAGGGGGAAAGTGTTCTGTGGAGAATCACATACTAATTGTCCATAAGAGGGTAGAGGATTCTTTCAGTAAGCTATCACTGTCGGTTCGACTGTAAATTCAGCAATACAGAGACATTTCTTGAATATTAATTGAAATTTGGAAAATTCCAGTTCTGTAAATACCATTGTTTGTGCAGTGAAGGGTGCATACTGGACATATGGGGTCATAGGGTCATATTGGTAAAAATAACAATAATGATGTTTACATAGGTTTCTTAATAAATGACTTATTTAAATCAAACAAATATGACAATAATAATATATATTTGACATGAAAACAACATAAATTACCTGAAAATACCTAATATAATGTTTTCTCACGAAATATCACCAAATCAGGGATTATGTAGAAGAGGAAGTTAAATGGTCACGTGATTTACATTTTCTTACGATAATAATTATCAATGACGCATGAAATAAAAAGTGATCATTTACACAACCCGTGATAACTTAACTCTATAGAATATATCATATTTATAAACGTAGTTCAAGATCATTGTTCTATAAATAACATTTAAATTGCTAAGTCAGAAAATCGGTTGAATATATAACAAAAGAATATGATAGCCCCATTAAGAAAGATAAAACATTGCGTACTATATCAATTACGTTTCCTTCAATGAGATATTTATTTTTAAATTATATTAACTACAAGGTCTGAGAAACATGAAAATGTGTTTTAATTAAAAAAAACGAAGGGGGGTGAAATCGCCATGGCAATACACGAAAGAAAAAAATCGAAAGTGTAATCCAGAATTAACAATCCAGAGCCACGTCACACTGACACAGACAAAGACAAAAACAAGAAAGAAAAAAAAATACCACAACAAAGAAACTTCTTGAAACTTTGAGCAACAGATACTCCATAAAAAAACCCGTGGGTGAAGAGAATTGCTCACGAAGGGCAAGATCCTGCTTCTAACAAGATACCCGTCATGTTATTTATTAGTCAAGCTATGTATGATCACAGACATTGTTGTAATCATATTAATCATTACCTTTGGTTAACCAAACACTCGTTTTATAGTGTCGACTATTAATGTTTATGGTTTGTCAGATGAGTGGTTTGTGTTGTAAGCTCACATGAGCCTGTATTACTCACCTGATTATCTTAGCTTGGTATATTACAAACTGGCAAATTCCTGTAAATCCATCAATTGATCAATAATATTTAAATTGTTAAGCCAAATACTCGATTGAATAGATAACAAAATAATATGATGGCCCCATTCAGAAAGATAAAACATTGCGTACTATATCAATTACGTTTCTTTCTAAGGGATATGTATTCTTTTACTGGATCAACTACAAGGTCTGTGGAACATGAAAAGCTTTAATCAAAAGGGGGGTTTGAAATGGTTATGACAATAAACTTTAGGGAAAATGAAAGTGTAATCAAGAATAAACAATCCACAGCCACTGACACACACGGTCGAAGACAGAAACAGAGAAAGAAAAAAAAACACGACAAAGAAACTTGAAAATGTGAGCAACACGTATCCCCACAAACTGGCAAATGTTTTAAAATCCATAAATTCATAAAATAACATTTAAATTGTTAAGGCAGAAACTCGATTGAATATATAACAAAATAATATGACTCACCCATTACGAAAGATAAAACATTGCGTACGATATCAATTACGTTTCTTTCTGTGGGATATTTATTTATTCGATTAACTACAAGGTCTGTGAAACATGAAAATTAGTTTTAATATAAAAAAAAAAATATGAGAGGGGTGAAATGACAATGGCAATAAACGTTAGAGAAAATCGAGAGTGTAATCAAGAATAAACAATCCAGAGTCATTGACAAGGACGCAGACAAAAAAGAGGGACTGAAATGGCTATGGCAATAAACGTTAGAGACAATCGAAAGGGCAATCAAGAATAAATAAACATTCCAGAACCAAGTCACACTGACACAGACGAAGACAAAAACAGAGAAAGAAAACAAAACTCACCGCAGCAAAACAACTTGAAATGTTGAGCAACACGTACCCCACAAAGCAACCCGTGGGTGAATGCAGGTGCTCATGAAGGGTAAGTTCCTGCTTCTAATAAGACACCCGTCGTGCTACAATCACATTAATCATTACTTTTATTTACCAAACACTATTTTTTCTATATGAATAAGTGTGTTGTCATTATTGGCTGTACAAATATGAACTTATTGAAGTTTGTAAATAATTTAGCGGTGCACAATATTTATTTAATATAAAAATATGAAATTATTGAAGTTTGTAAATATTTTAGCAGTGCACAATATTCATTTAATACCAACATTTACAGCACTCGATCAACATGTTCAAATTTGTAAATAAAACGTGGTCGTTCACTCCATTGATTACTATGCCCTCTATCGGCAATCATGTAGTGATCGAAAGATTCAGAATATAACGACTGGATTATTCGAGTTCCCACTTCGAAAAATATTGATGAACATTCCTTCTGAAAGCCTTCCGTAAATCCGTCCGCCATTTAATATTCCGAAAAGTTATCACCGGTTACATACAAAGTTGATATTTTATAATATTACGTACATTGGGTTACTATAGTTACAAAAGTCGCTCCACTTGGAGACATTAGCATGTTTCCAACCCGAGTTCTTATCATAGAAACAACAGTTGTGAAATCATTAGATTGAATTGACCGTGGGTGGTACATGATCTACCTCGGCCACAGATTTTATGCAAAAAAAAGTTTTGATAAAGAAAGAGATAAATCTAGCAGAGATAATATTGTTTCAACAATGCAAGATGGGAACCACAAGCGCTGGAATATAGTATCAACGGAGATATTTACACTATATGTTGGTGCTGCTGGAAAGTTGCTACATATACAGAAAGAAAAAATTTAAGCACCCCCATGTTTTTTTCTTACATGACAAATGATACGACAATATCACGAGATTACTGACCAGATAATCTCAAGAACGCAATGGCGACCTGTTAGGACATTACATTGGCTGTAAGAAACCACCAAAAAAATCAAGAAAAATGTTAATTTAATGAATATTT
>MJUT01057118.1:1232688-1245910 GCA_002080005.1 Gigantidas platifrons
CATTTATAAAACCCCACTTCAAAACCATAAGTAGACTGCTCCATTGAAAGTGATTGCAGCGAATCGTAACCCTCACGTATAGTATCGAAGAGGGGGTTTCTTTATTGTAACTAGTAACAGTCTAAGATCATACATACATGTATAATGCAATAATAAAAATCAAATGGTTGTTTATCTCGATTTTTCTCCGACAATAAACAAGGTCATATGCTTTGCAAATAGCTTTTTATCAACCTCTTTTTTTTACTCTGGAGATTCTGATGACTACTTTGAAAAGAGTTATATTTAACCACTATCAATTCCCAAAATTGCTGTAATCTAATTGTCGAAAAGTAAACAACTACAAGTAAATGATTCTCCTGATAATTGTCAAATACCAGTGGCATGTTTTTTTTTAAACATCGGGTCTCTGTTTATCTATTTTTCCTGCAGTTTTTAAACAGTTTTTTTCCTTCTAATCCTCCTCTTTATAGTTGAAAGATGACGTAAATATTATTGATTGAGTTGTCGTAATTTCCTTAAAAAAACAGTTTCTTTCCATTTAAAATCCTAAAAATCGCTGATCTCCGGGGGGCTTCGCCCCCAGGATCCACCACCAGGACTCGCTGGGGACCTTGAGCGGTCGCCGGACACCTTGCCAATCTTGCCTACACATGGATTTATACTTTGTTACGCCCCTGACTACATACCCCCTATACTAATATCATCTACAAACAGGGTCGGAACATAGTTTTGACCATTACTAGTATTTTGATTTACACGTCACTACATCCTGTAGTTTACATGTACCCCATATAAAAAGTAAGTTATCTTGTGTTGTTTAAACAATATTATCTCTGATATTTGTTTATTTACTAGATCGATATGTTAATGTTATCTATTTAATTAAATGTACCCCATTCGATTACTTGGATTATTGGGTACACACGTATTTTTTCTGATTTGGGTTAGGGTTAGGGTTATAGTGTTTAACGCCACTTTCAACAATATTTCAGTTATATTGATTGATTGATTTATTGATTGATTGATGCTTAACGTCAAGCGAGCAATGTTTCTGCTATATTCAGGACGAGAATAATTTAAGCGCCTCGGGACTCGAAACAAGGAAATATGATGGGTAGGGACGGAAAATGTTGCCAGTACAATATGTCTCCTATGGACCACTCATCATGAGCTGTTACACTGGGTTCTTTAACGTGCGAAGAGGGTGGCAATCTCTCAACACGGGACCTCGGTTTTATTTACGTCTCATCCGAAGGATGGGTTTGTTGTCAATTTATACATCCGCACAACCGACGGACGCCCCTTCAAGCCGAAGAAGCTCTCGGTCCCATTTCTATACCCCGGGGTTCCCGCGGGGTTGACCCCTTTTAGAGGACTAGTGCCTCTAGGACGGAGAAACCTGGTGCCTATTCTACCCCCGGCACACCCTCTGGGAGGGGGTTCAAATGAGCAGATCTAAAGATCATATATTTATATTAATCCTGCACTGGTTATATTTGAGCCGTCAAAGTGCCTTTACTGGATAACCTTTTGCTATATACGCTCACTCACCAAGATATATCTTTTTCTGGTACCACTCACATGTTTAAATTATTGCTTCTCTGCTAAGCCCATATCATTAAGAGGTAAGAATGAGGACATCTTGGTTTGAAGTCAGGATAATTTGTAGAGTGATATGTTTATCCTTCATGTGTAGGCATGGTGTTGCTTTAATGAGCTAGTGTGATAGAAATCCAACTCAATGCATTGGTCTAGACAAAACAGATACCATCATCGTTTCATAAAACAAACTGGTTCATTTTCACCATGATATAACTGATAATTTGTTCACCTTGTGCTAAACTGCGACCACCCACTCCCATAGGCCTAGAACAAGCCTGACCCTGACACGTTCCATTGAAGTGTCTGCACCATGACAGGAAAGTGATCGGTCTGGTCAGGAATAAATGTGATAGATGAGTCAAATATGCATCTTGCTATTTTTCTTTATTGGATTTTGAACTATACCTTGTGCTAAACTACAATCACTCATTCCTAGAGTACTAGTTGAAACACGCCACTTTTCATTGAAGTGTCTGTACCAAACCAGGAAAGTGAGTGGTCTGATCATGTATATGTGTGATAGGTGTAACGAGTGTGTCTCTTACTGTAATTTGTTTGATTGGATTTTGAACTGTACCTTGTGCTAAGCTACAACCACTCATTCCTACAGAACTAGCTTAAACCCGCCCACCACTTTTCATTGATATGGAGAGCAGGAACTGCTTACCCTTCCGGAACACCTGAGTTCACCCCCGATTTTTGTGGGGTTCGTGTTACTCGATCTTTAGTTTTATATGTATCTTTTTAATGTTATGCAGCTGATTTTAGTTAGATTAAGTGGCATATTAAGTAAAACTATTTAATCCAAAAATGTCATGATATTGTAATGATTATAGTTTACAATTCGGAACACCTCAACCCGGGATCCCGGAAGTGACGAGACAGATATATTTAGACGGAGTCACCCACCAGAATACGAACTGTCAAGACGTACATTGTACAATTGCCATCCTTGATGACAGTTCCCGGTGACCAAAGACCTGGAATGTATGATTCATGTATAAACACACACATTATTTATTACAGTGGTGTCAGAAGTCGGCACGATCCTACTGATTTTCCAGAATTTGAAACTGATTTTGATTGACAGATCTTCGCGCCAATTTTCAAATTTTTGTTCGGGAAAGAATTTGTTTTCCTTTCTTCCTGCGAAGATATATGGCGCGTTGTTGCATTTAATGGCGTTGTTGATCTATGTCGGATCATATTTACCATATCTATTTTCCAGATTACCATTATTTCTGGATTGTTTCTTTATTGACCCAAACCCCCTTTTTTATATATAATTTTTGTTCTCCCTGTTCTTTCTGCAGCTCTGTGCGTCAGATCTTCTGATGTCATTGCTGTGGTTGGAATATTATTTATTTGTATTTTGATTTGTTATTTTTGGACAAGATTTGTGATATTTTTCACAAACTTGTTATTGTATTCACAGATTTACTGATATTGTGTGAACACTTTTCATTAATTACTTATAAATTGAAAGTATTGTATATACATGTACATGTAGTATAGAATGGTGTATATCCTGAAGTAGGATATTTTTGTCATTTTGTGAAATTTTGCAATTACAATTGTACCTATATTTGTTTTTGTCAGAATTTTTCTCACATATTTTTGTCATAGTTTTGTGCGACAGATCTTCTGATGTCACAGCTGTGTCAGGAATTCTTTTTGTGAGCATTTTTTTTTTTTGTGATTTCCATATCAGTAGTTTTGAATGACATATCGTTTTGTGAAGTTTGTAATAACAAGCTGATTTATTGTTTTTCAAAGTGCTGAGAGTACAATAGTACATATACATTTTTTTGTAATTATTTGTTTGTATTTTTTTTTTTCACATACAATGTAGATTTGTTTTCATAGTTGTGTGCGACAGATCTTCTGATGTCACGGCTGTGTCAAGAATCATTTTTGTGAGCAACATTTTTTTATTGTATGAACTGATTGATATATTTTTTCTCACATTCCTTTTTGAGTGACTATTGTACAAAAATTGTCACTGTCTATAATTTTTGCTTGTTTTATAATTGTTGATTGTTGTCATATAGAGGTGTTGCTGTTGGTTTTTTTTTGTCAAAAAGCAAAATCAATATAATTCAAAATGGCAACACCAATTAATATCAACAA
This sequence comes from Gigantidas platifrons, assembly GCA_002080005.1. Lineage (NCBI taxonomy): Eukaryota > Metazoa > Mollusca > Bivalvia > Mytilida > Modiolidae > Gigantidas > Gigantidas platifrons. Next base: position 1,236,424 of record MJUT01057118.1, read on the forward strand.
TGCATCCTTAGATGAATTGAAGGGAATTACTGGAATCAGTGATAAAAGAGCACAGATGATTATCAAGAAAAGAGAAGAGAAAGGATCTCCATTAACACTTGAAGACTTGAAATTGATGTCTGAAATACCAAACACCATGTGGGATCCCCTCGTACAAAAAGGAAAAGTCACAATAGAACAAGAGGGGTATGAATATGTAGCTGAGAAAGGCAAAGTGATAGAGTCAATGTCAATTGGACAAGAAAGGATAAAGAAATTAGAAAGATGTAACGCAGAATTAAAGGCAGAATTCTGTATATTACAGAAACAGAATAATTTAATGCAAGCCGAGTTTGAGCAAAAACTGAGTGAAATGAGTGTTGATTTCAAGGTCAAGATTAAGAACCAGATACATGAATTTGAAATATTACAAGAAGCAACTGAAAGAAAACACAGACAAGAAATACAGAGGTTATTAAAAGACACAAATGAGAAAGAAGAAGAATTACTCAAACAGATTGATGAACGTGAGGTTAAAATTAGAGTGTTAGAAGACACATCAACATCAAGTTGGTGATAAAGCATTCTCAAAAACAATTCTTTGCATGAACCAACCAAAAATGGCATTGGAAGATAAAACAGTCAACAATTCATCGGGAAATGGAAAAAACAGACCAAGTGGTACAACACCTCCTAAGATGGGAACCTTTACTGGAAAGGAAGACTGGCGTCCTTATTTCCTGCAATTCTGCCATATTGCAAATAAATATGAATGGTCTAACCAAGATCGGTTAGATAAACTTATCGAATGTCTTAGAGATCGTGCATTGAAATATTTCACAACAAGACCAAAGTCTGTGCAAGATAATTACAAACTTACATGCAAGAAAATGGAGGAGAGGTTTGGATGCAAAGATTTGCCAAACGTAATACGTCGTCAGTTACAAGAACTGTGTCAATTTCCCGAAGAGTCACTTGAAGAATACGCAGAACGCGCACAAGATCTAGCAACTGATGGGTTTCCAGGTACATCGGATGAATTCATACAGATAGTGGCTAGTGATGCCTTCTTGAAGGGATATCAAGATAAGCAGGCAGCATTGACCGCCATGGACAAGGACCCAGAAAACCTAGACAGAGCTGTACAGCTTGTGAAGTCTGCTATGACTAATCAGAGAGTGATTTTAGGAATTAAGAAGATAGGTGTGAAGAGAGTGACCTTCCAAGAGACAGAGATGGGGGATTGTGATCCTGATGATGACTTTCAAGCATCAGCAATTTTGAGGACGGTTTATAGGAAGGATACAGATCCAACCATGAGTACGTTTGAAGCCAGATTACAGAAGACGGAGGAAGATCTAAAAGAAACAAAAACAAATGTCAAGCAGATATTGGATATTTTAACAAGAAATAATACAATTAATGGAGCAAGATCTCCCCAAAGACAAAATAGTTCAAGGAGTCATGTTAGAGATGGCAGATGTTACAACTGTGACGAAGAAGGGCACTTCAGTTCTAGTTGTACAAAACACAAGAAGATCAAGATCACCACAACGGTTTGGATCAAGGCCATGGTCTCCAACCCCAGACTCAGAGAGTGTTAGTTTAAACTTTCAGGGACTGAAGACGTAGGCCTCCCTTCAGTCCATCCGGTTCATACCGGTTGGCCACCTCCTATTGTTCATGAAGAATCAAGAGCTAAGGTCCACCTATACCACATGAGTGTAGACAAGATAGACACAAAACCTTGGTATATAAAAATGCTTATTAGCAACAGAGAGATTCTTGGAGTTATAGATACAGCAGCTCAAATGTCTGCTATTAACATTTCCCTCTTTCTCCAAGTTGTTCCAAGACCCAAATTGCAAGGACAAATAACAAAATCAACAAAGCTTCAGTCACTTTGGAAAGGTCCTCCTTATCTCATATCGACAGTTAATCCACCAATGCTTTATCAGATAAAAGACAGAAAATCTGAGTCCTGGATACACCATGACAGATTAGAGCTTTGCGAAGACAGAGCACTAATTCCTATCTGGTTAAAGCATCATCGGAATGAGCTGATGAATGAAAATGTTGCGAATGGAGAATTTGATTTAACTAAACTATTTGAGGAAGACGATGCTGCTATGAGTGCTTCAGATCATCTGATGTATCATATAGGCATTGATCAAGATAACGCGAGTGCATCATATTTTCTGATGCCACAAACAGACAATGGTCAAGGTTCTGCGAGTGCGCCAGATCTTCTGGTGTCTAGAGGGGCTGTTGACGACAAATTCAACATTTTTGATAGTAATATCATCGAGGATTTAAACAAATTACATAATGACAACACTGCTAATTTGAACGTAACATTTTTGTATAGGGTAAACAATGACAGTACAGAAGAAGCTGCACCATCTTTGCTTCACTCTCGATGGCAAAGGCGAGTGAGAAGAAGATCAGCCCAACTCCATGATTTTGTGGAATAGAATACACATTGTACGATATACATTTGTATGTATATATGTGTTTTTATTCATATGTTTGTATTCTATCTGTACTGTTTCATACTTGTTTGTGCTTGCTTCTTAAATTATGAACTTATACCGTAAAAGTTCTGCTTTATTTTTGTACATTTGTTTTATCAATGTGTGTGTGTTTAATGTTTATCTGTGTATATACGGTATTATAAATAATGGTGACTCAGATTTTTATTGGAGAATATGTGGACATTTTTATGAAAACAATTATGTAAAATGTATACATGATCAATTCTTTGAAAGAGGGAAGAATGTAATGATTATAATTTACAATTCGGAACACTTCAACCCGGGATCCCGGAAGTGACGAGACAGATATATTTAGACGGAGTCACCCACCAGAATACGAACTGTCAAGACGTACAATGTACAATTGCCATCCTTGATGACAGTTCCCGGTGACCAAAGACCTGGAATGTATAATTCATGTATAAACACACACATTATTTATTACAATATTGTGGTGTAATATTACTTTAAGCGAAAATTTATTGGATGAGTAAATGTTACCATGAACGTTACGGTTTTGCATTATATCTCTAATAATATTCACTCCACCACAAATCTAGATATATCACCCCCCTTTTTTTCCCCACATTCTAATATTAGATAGTATCATCAAATGTTCTGATGAATCCGCAGTGAATACTATTTCATCTATTATTTCCCAAATATTTAGTTATAAGGAAACGTCAGATATTCTGATGTATGCGTTATAGGGAAACGTCAGATGTTCTGATGTATGATTATTGATTATTTTGTTTCAATACTGAAATACAAGACCTCCCCACAAACCACCATTTTTTTTCATAAATAATTTAAATGGCATTTAGATTTACAAATGTATATACGTCTTACTCATCGATATTACGTGTGAGTTTATCGATTTATTCTGCTGTCACGAATGTCAAGTAACGAATAGTGTTCGCTTCACGTTTTTTTTCCACACGCTGGTTTTGTTTACATCATATATCGATATTAAATCATGGCAGATACAGTTAACATAAACACAGCTACAATGGAACAACTGATAACCGTAAAGAATATTGGACAAATAAGAGCCTCACATATCTTGGCAGCAAGAGAGAAAAAAGGAGAACTTAACTTGACAGATTTGAAATTAATTGAAGGAATTCCAAATACAGTATGGGACACACTTGTTGAGTCAGGCAATATAACAATAGAACCTACTGAACACGAGGAAAATGTAAAAGACCCACACAGAAGAGTTGCCGACTTGGAGGAACAAATGTCGAGAATGAATGAAATTATGAAGCAGCGATCACAAGAAAAACAAACAGTTGTATATGCGCTACAGGAACAAATACAACAAATGCAGCTAGAATTTCAAACAAAATTTCAAGAACAGGAGATAAGATTTAAAGCTCAACTAGACAAACTACTTTTAGATAACAAACTGAAGGAGGACACAATGTTATTAGATTATCAGAGAATAGAAGCACTGATAAAACAGGAAATCAAACTCAGGGATAATCAAATCAAACAAATGGACGACATACGATCTACAAGAGAAAAAATTGAAAAATTATCACCATCTGGAATATACTATAAACAGAACGACTTCCAGACAGAAATAAAGTATAAAGATGAACCATCGGAAGTCGAGGAAAAAGTCATTTCTTTTTCTACAGAAACGGACTCTGGAAAATATGGAAAAGTTGGATCGAACAACAAAAGACCACCTCAGAATAACTATGAAAAAGGCCCACTCCCACCGAAAATGGCAACTTACGATGGAAAAACAGATTGGCGACCATATTTTCTACAATTTACACACATAGCCAACAAATACAAGTGGTCACCAGAACAAAGACTTGATAAACTGATTGAGTGTTTACGTGACAAAGCACTCAAATTCTACAGCGTCAAAACTAAGACTGTCCAGGAAAATTATGATCAACTCTGTAAAAAAATAAATGATAGATTTGGAAGAAAAGACATGCCTCACATATTAAGAAGACAACTACAGGACATAAAACAGGAACAAGAAGAATCACTGGAAGAATTCGCAGAACGTACACAGGAAATGGCTATTGATGGTCACCCTGACACCCCCGAAGCCTTTGTAGAAATTGTGACCATAAACGCATTTCTTAAAGGATGCACAGACAAAAAGGCTGCACTTGGACAAGAACCCTAACACTATTGATGAATCAATACAATATGTGAAAAGTGCCGTTACCAACCAAAGGGTGATTTTGGGAACAAAGAAAATCGACATTAAAAGAGTAACATTCAGTGAAGAAGAATGTGAGGAATCCCAAATAGAAACAGAACCGCAAATAAGGACAATGAGATTGATGGAACGAGATAATTCTAACATCAACAAATTGGAACAGAGGTTAAAGAAAACGGAAGACGGGCTAGAAGAAACAAGAGCCATGGTTAAAGACATATTGAAGATTGTTTCTAAGTCACCACCAAGGCCAGTATCACCAGTAAGGCCAAGAACTGAAAACAATAAGACCCAAATTGGAACTATGAATGCTTTCGTTGTGGAGAATTATGACAATTAGCAAGAAACTGTCCTAATCAGAGTAGAAACACCTCACCATATCGAAACAGATCCAGATCACCATCACCAAGGAGAGATTTAAACTCAAATTGGTTGAAGATGTAGGCCACTCTTCAACCAACCCAAAAGACTCTGGCCGACCTCCTCCTTCTACTATGAGCATACATCCTAAAGTGATAAGGGAGATAACCCTATATCAAGGGACTCCTAATATCAAGACAAAGACTATGTATGTCCCCGTTAAGGTAGGTAATAAACAAGTGTCAGCAGTTATAGACAGTGGTGCCCAAGTTTCAGTTATCAGTGAAAAACTATTTGAATGTTTATCAGATAAACCAAAATTAACAGACACAGTATTTATAAAAGGTATAGGAACCACGAATAGGATAAGAGCTAGGGTTGTAGAAAATATACCATTAAAGATAGGAAGTATTAACATGAACTGGAACATGTTAGTAGCTGATGTCACGGACACTCTTATCTTAGGTCTGGACTTCATAGAAGGAAATAAAGTAGTGATTGATCATGGTCAATTCAATATATCTATAAATCAGGAGTTGATACCAGCTAGTTATACATCTAATGATGAAAATGAAGACATTAAAATTTATAGAATTAAGGTGACCAGGACAGTTGTTATTCCACCATACAGTGTACAATGTGTGGAAACAAATCTTAATTCACAACCAAAGGCAGATATTGTCATTCAACCATCACCAAGCTTAGGAGAAATTTTGACACCTAATGCATTGCTCCCGGCCAAGCAAGAAGCCCATCTACTGATAAAGAATCCGACAGACAAGAACATTACATAAAAAAAACAACTGTTTGGTTTAGGAATTGAAGCAGACACTGTTATGGATACAAATATATCTGACATGCATACAATCAAAATCAATAGTATAAAAAGATCACACCCATTCGAAGAACAGGAAAGAGGGGATTTAGAAAAACAATTACCAGAACACCTGAAAGACTTGTATCAAAGATCCATACAAAATTTAAATAAGACAAATGCTGCTGAAATCGCCAAATTATTACTTGACTATCAAGACATATTTGCAAAGAACGATTTGAATATTGGCGTGTTTAATGGAAATATTAAACACAAAATAGATACAGGTAATGCTAAACCAGTGAAACAAAGATTACGACGGACCCCTCTTCATTTAAAAAAGAGGAAGAAGAACAATTGAAACAAATGCTAAAACAAAATGTAATTCAAGAATCTAACTCCGAGTGGGCATCTTCACCAGTGCTAGTAAGGAAAAAAGATGGGAGCCTTAGATATTGCATAGATTATCGAGCAGTAAACAAGCTAACAGTCAAAGATGCATTCCCATTACCTAACATAGAGTCATGTTTGGATACATTAGGAGAGAACCTGTATATGTCCACACTTGATATGGCTGCTAGTTACTGGCAATTAGAAATTGATGAACAAGACAGACACAAAACAGCCTTTATCACAAAATATGGTCAGTTCGAACATGTTAAACTAGCCTTTGGTCTCTGCAACAGCCCAGCTACATTCAGTAGGGTAATACAACTTGTACTAAAAGGATTAACCTGGAAAGAATGTCTGGCATATTTGGATGACGTCATTGTGTTAGGTAAAAACTTTGATGACAACTTGAACAGCTTCACCAGAGTGCTTGACAGATTTAAAAAATACAACTGAAAACTGAAATCAAAAAAGTGTAACCTCTTACAAAACGAAATTAAGTTTCTTGGAAAAATCATCAGCGCAGAAGGAATTAAACTAAACCCTGAAAATGTAGTGACCGTAAAAAATTGGCAAGTACCAAGAAACAAGAAAGATGTCGAATCATTTTTGGGATTCATGAACTACCATCGAGAACACATACACGGCTTTGCTAAGATTGCACTACCATTACATGAAGTTGGCAGACCAAAAAAACCGTTTGTTTGGCATGAAGAACAACAAAATGCATTTGAAAGATTATAAACTACCTTAGTGTAAGCTGTCAAATTAAATTATCCAAATTCAAACGACACCTTTATTTTGGACACTGACGCATCAGACAATACTATAGAAGCAGAACTAAGTCAAATACAAAAAGGGGAAGAGAAAACTATATGTTTTGCCAGCAAAGTGTTAACACCAGCGCAACGGAAATATTCCACAACAAGAAAAGAACTACTAGCCATTGTAACATTTACTCGACAGTTTAGACATTACTTGCTTGGTCAACACTTTATTATAAGAACAAATCACAATAGCCTTATATGGCTCTTAAATTTCAAGAATATAGAAGGACAACTTGCAAGATGGATCGAAGAGTTAGTCCAGTACAATATAGTCATACAACATCGATCTGGAAAAAAACCATACCAATGCCGATGGACTGTCGAGGATAACATACACATTACCATCTTGTCCAGAATACCTACTGACTGTTGCATTAGATCAACTGCCTTGTAGAGGGTGTAAGTTTTGCACTAGGGCCAGACAACAGTGGGGGGTATTTGAAGAAAAAGTTGATGATGTACAACCAATCTCTATCAGAAGAGGATTAACAGATATTGAACCATGCAATTGGATCGACACCCTGTCGAATAAAGAATTTCAGGAAGAACAGATGCATGATCCAGACTTAAAACCCATCCTTCTTTGGTTACAAGATAACTACGAACCAAGTATGATGGAACTAAAACTGAGCAGCAAAGCCACTCGGTATAATTGGATGTACAGGTCACAACTTCAACTTGAGAAGGGAGTTCTGTTCTATAGATGGGAAGACCCGATTTCACCTAGACTTCTACTTGTAATACCAGATAGTATGAAGAAACAGACTCTAGAACTGTGTCATTGCCTACCGTTATCTGATCATATGGGTCAGATCAAGACCGTGATCAAGTTAAAACAGTATGTACTATGTTATGGGATGGCTAGGGACTGTAAACTGTTTGTACAATCCTGTAAAATTTGCAATAAAACTAAAAAGTCAACTAAACACCATAGGACTAGATTAGGACAATATCATGCTGGAGTACCAATAGAGAGAATACACATGGATATATTAGGCCCTTTGCCAGTCACCAGACAGAAAAAGTAGTATATTCTCATGGTAATTGACCAATTCACTAAGTGGTTGGAATGTTACCCTATCCCAAATCAAACTGCAGAAACTGTAGCCACAGTGTTAATTGACGGCTTTATTGCAAGATTTGGGTGTCCGCTGGAACTACACACAGACTAGAGAAAAAATATGGACGGAAATTTGGTTCGTCAGATATGCCGAATTCTTCAAATACAGAAAACAAGAACAACTCCATATAATCCAGCCTCTAACGGTCAAGTCGAGAGATACAATAGTCCGATATTACAGACTATATGGTGCTTCATAAAAAGACAACAGAATAGATGGAATGAACACGTACAACTTCTTGCAGCTGCTATACGTGCAACGCCAAACAGACAAACCGTATTTTCTGCTAACTTTTTGATGCTCGGGAGGGAAGTCACTCAACCTATCAACTTGACTTTTGGTCTTTTGACCATAAATACACAGGAAAAGGAGACATTCAATTTTGTTCCAAGATCTAATAACAACACTGAATCTTGTTCATGGTGTTGCTAGAGACAACTTAAAATCAGCTCAGTAAAGGCAGAAAAAGGATTACGATCTTCGGGCTTCATGTAGGGCATATTATGTAGGAGATGCTGTATATAAGTTGGATTCAGCAACAAAAATTTGACAATCACGGTAACTCAAGACACCATGGAAAGGACCTTACCTAGTACCCAAAGTGATAAACAGTGTCCTCTTCCAGATTGAAGACAGGAAACGAAGTTGGATAGTCCATCACGATCGCCTTAGATTATGCAACGACAGTGAATTGCCAATTTGGTTACAGAGAAAGCGAAGTCTCACAGAAGAAACTGGTGAAAGGCAGGTAACAGAACCAGAAGAGGAAGATGTGCTGAACGTGGAATCGCTATTTCGTGATACTGAAGGGCAAACATCGGATGTTCCGATGTACCGTAACACTGCAGCAAGAGAAACATCGGATGTTCCGATGTCCCGACGAAATGAAGCTGCTATACCCAATGATCACGAAAACAGATTAGAGAACAGTATTAGAAAGAGGGTGAACAAGAGAAGAGACTTGCTTACCTTCTGGATTATACAGAATAAGTTTAAGTGTATAATATTGAATCTTGTATATAGTCTAGATGTTCGTATTTGTTTTATCGTTATTTGTATAAGATTGTAATTTTAGCTATATCATTTATGTCATTATTTTGTTCTGTTCTATAATATATGCGTATTATGTTGCAATAATATACTCCTGCATAATACCAAAATGAGCCTTTTGGTTTTACAGTATGCATCAAGATGATTTGGAATTAGACTATGGACCAATGGAAGGAGAGATCCCAGATCCAAATGAGACTATAAGGGGAAGCTCTCAGAGAAAA